>JAVQKG010073926.1:0-12377 GCA_036025885.1 Hypseleotris bucephala
ACTCGAGCAGCAGCGTTCTGGATGTACTGCAGCTGTCTTACAGCTCGTTTGGTGAGTCCAGTGAGCAGGCCGTTACAGTAGTCTAACCTGCTGGAGATAAAGGCATGGATAAGCCTCTCCAAGTCTGGTTTAGACAGTATACCTTTGATTCTGGAAATGTTTTTGAGATGGTAAAAAGCAGCTGATATTATAGATTTAATGTGACTGTTAAAATCCAAACAGAATCCAAACAGCAGTGATGCTAACTGTGATTACTTTTTCTCTTCATAGACTGTGATTGAACATAGCATTTCTTTTGCAGATAGTTGCTTCAGTTTTCCTAAAGCACCAGAGCTAGTGTGTACAGCAGAGCACTTCCATATTCTAGAACGATTCCTTATTTACGCAGCAGGCTAAACCCATAACAGACAAAACTACCTTAAATCAACCAAAACTACCAAAATCAGCATATATTACTGTTTGGTTTTAGGCCCCACCTTTCCCATAAGTCTACTATTTTTCAAATTAATTTTTGTACCCGGTCAGACCCATATTTGTTTATTCACCCAGATTCTTCCCATGTGTTGTGGTGGTCTCCAGTACTGCCTTGCGACTGATGGAAAGCTGCCTGCTGCCTGGACTAATATGTACAGTAGAGTAGCACTTCCTTAATTCAGAACCTTCTTTTTTTTTTACCAGCAGACTAAATCAATAACAGACAAAGCTACCTCCATCAACCATAACAGACCAAAGCCATCACCTCTTACTATTTGAATATATTTAGGCCCCACACAGACCACAGTTTATGAATCTGTATCTTTCAGTACACCTAATTAAAGTATGTTAAACAGAGGTGGGTAGTTACTTTTATTCCATTAATTCTTTAGATAAATTTTACTTCTAAAAGTACTTTTACTGCAACACACTTTTTACTTTACTTGAGTAAAAATACATACATACACACACAGCCTAACCCCACATTTGTCCCGTCACGTATAGCCTCCCCCTTGTGTGGTGGTGGTCTTCTGCCTTTTTGCCTGTTCTTTCTAAGCTCCTGCACTATCTCCCCGCGTTGTGACTCGCTTACCACTGTACGCCATGACCGGATTAGAACGGGATTAGACTTATTTCAAATATCCATTCCACTGGTCCGTAAAGCTTCTCAGACACCACGAGAAGGGGCTGACAGCATCCCCAAAATATCACCTCTATACTGTCAGACTATAGACAGAGCGTTAAGGTATATACCCAGCCATACAAATCAAATTTAGATATGCAATGTCCCTGCAAATTCTCTATTCAGTGTTTTAGGAGATGGATTTTACATGGGAGACATAGGTAAATAGGGTAGAACATGGAGTAATATATGTAGAATTGATGGGATGCATATACTTCATGTCTGACAAATAGGGTGTTTAATAGAAGGAGCTGTAACTGCCCAAGGGTAGACAGACAGTACTTTATGCATACCAATCAGACATTTAAGGTGCATCTTGTTCAGTTTTTGGTTAAAAAAAAATTGTAGAAACCATTGGTAAGTTAATAAAATACATGTTTGGGGGGGCTTGCATTTTTTTAAAATTCCAATTGAGAAGCTATATATTGGCCAAAATGGGGGGACTAAAGATTCTCATAATAGAAAAAAAAAAAAAAAAACTTTAACATTGATGCCTTTTCAAAATTAAAAAAATAAGAATGGAAATCAAATTAATTGTCTGCCTTGGCAATCAATGAATTATAATTCAAAATTTTTTTTTTCTATCATCACCCCAGCAGCAGAAGCATCTCACTCTCCTCCATCACCACCTCAGCAGCAGAACCATCTCACTCTCCTCCATCACCACCTCAGCAGCAGAAGCATCTCACTCTCCTCCATCACCACCTCAGCAGCAGAACCATCTCACTCTCCTCCATCACCACCTCAGCAGCAGAACCATCTCACTCTCCTCCATCACCTCAACAGAATAACCATCTTACTCCTTTAAATAGGCCAGCTCATTTACAATCATAAGTTCCCTATTCTTCACAAGCCTTACCTTGTCTCTTTGGCCTGAATGCATATAGGTTCAAGGCTGTAATTTTGAAGGGCCATTATAAAAGTAAATAGAGCATGTATCCCTTTAGTGTAATCATATCTCTTGTCTTTTTTGTGCTTGACTGATTTGAAGACAGCTGGAGCACTTTAAAACATGAATGTGTTGTTTGCCAGTGTCACCCTGAAGAGGCAGAGGATGCAATCATGTCTGCTCCTCATCTTCAGCATTTAAATGGGTTAGCTAACGTGTTATGCTAGCTGTGTGTTGTGTGTGCTGTGTGTTGTACTAGCTGTGTGTTGCGTTAGCTGTGTGTTGTGTTACCTGTGTGTTACGCTAGCTGTGTGTTGTGTTGGCTGTGTGTTGGTTAGCGTTGTGTTGTGTTAACTGTGTGTTGTGTTAGCTGTGTTGTTGTGCTAGATGTGTGTTGTGTTAGCTAATGTGTATTGTGTCACTACGGTAAACCTACACAGAGGCAGACACATTAGTTGAGGTAGTGAGTGTCCCAGCGCAGGTAAACCCTATGATGTAAGGAGATGAAAGGAGATGAGTGCGTCAGAGGTACACCAAAGAGTTATCACGAAATATGAAAAAACTGTAGACTCACCAGCTGTTTGATCTTATGAGGAATATGGCGGGGGTGATTAGTGCCGGAAATTCAAGACACATTCATTTGAACAATTTCTACATACATAAAAGTGTTGGTAATGATGTTGTTGAGATTTTCATTGGCTTAATGGACAATATTGGTTTTAATGGACACATTCTGCATTGTATTTGAGATTTCTTAAATTGTAGCACTGTGAAAAAAAAACATGATTTCCAAGACTGATCTTTTAAGTAAACTGAGACAATGTAAGGTTTGCAATTTGTAAGATGAGTAACATTTTACTTTTTTCACTGTATCTGGAAAGAGTAAAAAGAATTAAAACACTATAAAATGAATCTTGGACACTTTTAGTTTAAGATTTCACATTTTCACATGTGAGAAGAGAATTGGTGATCCGTCTTTGTATGTCTCTGCAGCTAAGATGTACCCCGCTTGAGGCCCATAGTTGCTGGGATAGGCTCTAGTCACGCACCCACCCGACAGCCCCCAAAAATGTATTAAAAGCCAAACTTTTGCGAAGCTGGGCCTTCACACAAAACATGAACAGTGGTTGTATTAAAAAGATGCAAAGGTCACAGGTATTAAAACTTGCAGAAGTTTTTGTCTGTTGACTCACCCAAGAACAACCTGTACCTACCTGGAAAAATCACACAGTCTCACCTTTTCCAATAAGCTGCAGTTCAACCCGATATGGCACTTTCTGACCCAAACACATTCATATTCCTCCCACATATGTTTCTCTGTTTTTGTATCCACTAGTCTTTCACAAAATGTAAGCCTATTGCTCACCTTTACATTGAAACGCTATGGACTTGACACTGACCAACTGACCACATAACACATTAATGCCTCATATAGATGCTGCATGACATTTAGAAAGAAAAACTGGCCTATATTAAATTCAAAGAATAAGGGCCAGTTTGGTACTTGACACTTGTCATGGTTGGCATAGTAGAGAAATTCAAATAAATTCCCTTTTTCCATTTTAACCAGACTCTCTGATCATGCTGGGTGATGTGTAGTCTGCATGTCCTCCCCGTGTTAATGTGAGTTTTGTCTGAGCACATTGTTTTCCTCTCACCATCCAAGACATGCATGTATTAGGAGAACTGGTAACTCATATTGCCCCTATAGTAAAAGCATGCAAAAATAAATTGTGTCTGTCTCTATGTCCACCTAAGGCCCATAGTTGCTGACATCCAGTAAATACAATCCACCTGCAGTTTCTTATGTGTGTTTCATCAAATCGAGAAGCCAAATAAAAGCAGTTGTGGCATGCAGAGAAGAAGGGGACCATGTGGCTCCAAGTCTGAAGCCATTTTCTATAAACATCACTTGGATTGGAAACACTTGCTCACTGTAGTAAATCAGCATTCGCCTCAGTTTCATTGTGCACAGGCATTCATTCATCAGTCTGTCGCTTCTGTTCACGCGTCTGTCTCACTTCCCTTGCTTCTCAACTCCAAGTTATTTGTGTGCTTTCATTTCTATTTCACCCCTCACTCTGCACCCCTGTGCCCCCATACCCCAGCTCCCCTCTCTCTCCTGAGGACTAGATCGTCTACCTTCATGAATAAAATCTGCGTCACTGTCCCATGCTGTGACGTCAAGCCCTAAAAAAATCAAAAGGGGGAAAGTAACTGTAGAGGATGCATGCTTCATCTGTATAGACAAAAAGGAAGCGAGGACTTTGAAGTGGGGCTTTGGGAAGAGGAAGAAAGAAAGTGGTGGGATAAGAAGAAATTGACATGTTGGGATATTATATAATACATCTGCACTATATTAGAAACTGACTCTTATGTTGATGAGTGTCTGCTAAATACATATAGCATATTTACAACACAAAGTGGAATTTAAATATAAAGAATGCAATGCAAACAAGCAACATTTTGGGTCTTAAATGTATTCTATACAGTTACATACATTTTTTTTTCCAATTCATGAGACAATTGCTCATTTTCAAATTGATTAATGAGTTGTAACAAAGGCAATAAAAGTCAGTGTAATACATTGCTTTGAAAGAAACATTGTATGGCCATATGTGTGTTTTTTTGTGTCGAAAGTGAGTGTTTGCAATGTGTGTATCTAAGTGTCAGTCCTGCGATTAAAAAGGCACCTCAGGCCCACAGTGGTTTGAGTAGAGTCTTATTAGCACACCTTTAAAGATGTCTACATTTAAATTTCTTCTAAGCACTGGTTCTTTGTTTCTGCAAATTAATGATAATATTTTGACAATATTAACAATTTAAGGTGTTTATAGCAGTGGTGGATTTGGCGGTTTGGGGGCTCAAGGGAGGCCCTCTGTAACTGGTGCTTATTAATTCTAACTGAAAAATCTCTTGACTTGTCCACAGGAACCAAACCTGAGACAGTTCACATACCATACAGAGAAAAGGAAAAAGAAACTGGCAATGTGAATTGGCTTTGTAATACTATTTTAACAAATTAAGTTGAACAATTACTGAGGCATATTTACTGTATTTCTTCATTTATGGGGTGTCTACTTTTGCCTTATGGTAGGCTGCCTCTGTTTGATTTCCTGTGACTACTGGGACTAAACTGTGGACATGTTAAATATCCCATCAGAATTGCAACAAGGGCATAGAGGAAGCTCTTGTGTGGTTAATATTGCTCCGGAGTTTATCTGTCATTAATCGTCTCGCTCTTATCTTCAAACGACTTTGGAAAATGGATGCAGCCGTGAAAGCGCTGAGCCCCTTAAGTAAAGATATTCTAATTCATGTCTCGCGGGGCTTAATGGCAGAGAGATATTTAGTTTAGAGCAGTTTCAGATAAGACCGCTCTCATAGTGTGTTGGAAGCATATTGTTTACCTTTTCAAGTCAATTATTAAATGCCAAATAATAGTCTCCTTTCTTCTTGGTAATAATATCCCACTGAAGCTCTTGCATCACTGTTGGCATCACTTGAGGTGCTTGGGTCCTGATAGCTAAAGATGGATCAGAACTGGCACATCTTTAAAGAATAAAGCTTGCTGACTTGCCAGTAAATCTAAACAGGGAAACGCAATAGACCAGGGATAAATTGGACCAACTGAGGTGACACTAAAATAGGGGATATGAGGTAAGTGCCAATATGGAGTATGGAATATTTTTGCTTTAGCCTTGGTTTGGACCTGGTTTAAAGCTACTTTTCAGTTTAACCCGGGTTCAGACAAGGTTTAGTAATGGTCTTGATTTAGACCTGGTTTAGTCCTGCTTTTAACCCAGTTTAGACTCATCTCTGGTATAGAACTGGTTTCGTCTGAGTTTAGTCCTGATTTAGCTGAGTGCATTAGTCCTTTAAACCTATAGTTTTATTAGGTCTAACCTCAGCCCTTGATAAGACCTGGATTACTGCTCTGTTTGACAGTCCTATAGTTTACACCTACTTCTGGTTTAGTTCTATAGACCTTGTATATCCGTGGTCTAGTCTTACTTATACTTTGATGACTAGTTTAGTTTTAGTCAAGACCTAGTTTAATCCTGGTTTAGACCTACTTTAGAACCTGCTTTAACTCAGCAATTTAGACCTACCTCTGGTTTAATCCAAGTTTAGACCTGGTTTAAAACTAGATTATATGCACTATGACTTATTAGGGGGCTTGGGTACATTTTAGGGGTGATTGTGGCTGAAGTCATTCTAAAATAGCCCATTGACACCCCTGACTAAAATCTTCATAGAAATCTACTGTTCTGCATTGTGTATTCAAGTTTGCTTTATTATACACAAAATAATATATTTGCTTGGACCCTATCTATCTCAGTAATTTCCCTCTTTCTCTCTCCTGTGCCATGCTGTTTATTAAAAGCTGTGGCTTACAGAGGAAATGCCATCTGTCATATCTGGCAGATCTGATCCTGGAGCCAAACACTGGTGAGCTCCGCTAAATACAGGCAACATATGGACGACAACACGTACAACTGTGTGCACTGAACTATCATGGCAATGCTGTGTAATGATGGCAAATTATAAATGTTAATATTGACAGTGCAATTAGTGTTAAGCAATAAGCAGGTAGAGAGATGGAAGATGAAGCTAATTGTGCAATTGTGTAAAAAGTGATGATAGCTACGCATGATAACATAACATATGCAAACACAAAGTTCATGTATCTTTTTACTCACCAATCTTACTTTTGTACAATTGTATTGATTTTCTTAGCCCTGTTGAGATATCTGGTGTTTTCAGCTTAAGCCATTCCTGCCTTGCACATGTAGGAGAAACTATGTCTGGCCTGGTAACACTGCGGTATCCTTCTAGCTGGAGGTTGTGTCTGGGGAGAGGGAAGTCTGGGCATCGCTACTCAGACTTCTGCCTCTGTGGCCCGGCCCTGGATAACTGGCAGAGTATTGTACATTTTAGCAAAAAATACAACACTTTGAACAGACGTATTCAGATGTTAGAAGAAATTGTAACTTAAATTTACCCCTAAAGTGAATGTATGAGACTGAGTGTCTGTGTCTGCATGAAAAAAAAGTAAAAGAAAATTTTTCTTATTTTAGCAAACCTACAGTCTACAATACCAAAAAGCAAAAGCAAAAATTGTTTTTTGGGGCAAATTAAAGTGCTAAGTGCCATGTCTGGCCCCCTGAACCACCCTTTGGACATGTCCGCTTTCACAACTCAAGCACGGACCATTACATATTAAATCACAGATGCACTTGACTTAAGTTAATCAAATCTTCATCATCACCGGCTCTGTGTCCTTCTTCTAGACGACTGAATTCTCCCACTTACTTCCTGTTCCCTTGGCGCAGGAGTGGAGTGCACTTGCAGCTGTCCCTCCTCGCTCTCTCTTTTATGTCTGACCCATTTTTCCCGGGCCAGCCGAGGCCATTTGGGACACTGCACGGCCCACATGCAGCAGGAGGAAGAGGCGTAGGTAAATGACGGTTCTCTCTCTCAAGGTCTAAATGGCTGAAGTAGAACAGCTGGCCTCAGTCGTTGGAGTAGCTCTAATGCTGCCAGTGCATTGTTCGACAGATTTTTATGAGCGGTATAATGGTTGTTTTCTTCCTGCCGCCTCTTCTCATCCTTTTGAGTTCGACGCATGTATATTATTTCCCCTTTTCATTACCAAACTACCCCTCCGACAGGAAATAAGCCGGGGTGATTTGGTGAATCAGCTCCTAGTGCCAGCTTTATGCAGTCTGCGATTAACCAGAGACTATACCCTTGTCTCGATCCAGCGAAACTACATAATTTGTGATCTAATGCTTTGTCATATCACGGTCTTGCTGAGGATTAGTCATAATTTAGGAGATGTATTCTTCACCTACTTAACTTCAACATTAAATTTTATGGAGAGATGGAAATCTAAAGCCAATATATTTTAGCGCTATGATTGAAAACAGAAAATATGTACAATTAGTGTACTGTTGCAAATACCCTATACATGACCCTCATCTAAAGAGGTGAGCTGGAGTGTCAATATTGTGAATGAATGAGAGTGAATGGTTTCTGTTGATGTCTCTAAGTGGCCTTGTAGCTAACTAGCACTTTCCATGTGAGCTGTGTCTCAAATTTACAGTTGAAGGATTAGCTTTTCTACCTTCTTTCTGGCACCTCTAATGGGAAAAAATGAATGAAATTACTGTAACAATAATAACACATTTTAACAACTAAATATTCACATGTATTCACATGTCAGACTAGCTTACTAAACTTTATTGCCTTTACACATTTTTAGGTATAATGCTTCAGAAAATCCAGTTCAGTGGGTGGTGTGGGTATGCTATAAACATGATACATGAACCTCTGTTTGTAGGAGTAAACACCAGAGATCAATACAAATAAAAAAAAAATCCAATATCCAGTTCAATAAAAAATGGATTTGCAGACTGGTTCGGATATGGCTTGCTTCTAATCAATATAAAAATTTGGCACTTACAGGCAGAAAACAACCTTCATTGCAAAGAAAAGTTATTACAAATCAATGTTGACTGCACGGATTTCTTGTTTGTTGAAAGTCAAAAAAACATTTGAGAAAAATCAACACTTTTACAGTCTCCCATTAACTCGGAGAATGCATCTGGTGAAATGTTTCCACAAAGCAAACAGCCTGCAGACACCTCCAACATTTTGGCATCGAGTCAATGTGGAGTCTCCCGGAAGAAACCCAAGAGTACTGCAAGAGGAATGGACATTTTTGGTAGCTATCACACGGTTACCACAGCAACACTATATGGGATATGCAAAAAAGTCATACATGGGTGGATCTGTGTGGAAAAGATGCAACTCAACGCATGGAAAGAGGCAAATATAGTATGCATTCAAGATTCAAGCTTTCTCAAAGGAACTGACCCTTTTTAGCAGGGCTTTGAATAAATAAACAGCACAACCAGGCTGAGAGAAGTGTGAGAATAGCCCCAAAGATAGCAGGTTTCTTTAACAAAACATGAACAGCTTGACCACATTTGGCACAGTTAAGTCTGACTATTAACTGCTTAAAGAGCCACAGTGCACAATATGACTTCAGGCGATGTGATCTGATAACACAGCTGTTTGTTCATGTATGTATGCAGCATCATTATGTGCACCATAAACATATACACTGACTGGATGCATGCATTTTACTGTGAACTGTAGCTTAGCTTGTACAATGTGAGGAAGCTGTATGTACCTTTTCTATAAACTGTATTTAAGGGTTTTAGTTTTTCAAAAGGTAAAGTCCACTTTTTTTTTCTTATAAAGGGCATAACTTATTAGCATTAATCAAAAATGAGATGTCAATGCAAAGGGGGTGACAGTCTTGTCACCACAATCGTAATGCAACACAAAACACAAAAAAGTACAGGGCTTCAGTGCTGCATGCACTCCTCCTTCTCACACCCACAGGCAAATTCTGGAGCTGCTGACCATTTTAGACATTATTACTGTGGACTCCCCCAAGGATTGTGGTGGGCAAAGTGAAAGAAAAGAGTCAGGGGGATATGGATATGAAGAACACTGATAAAACAATATATTAAAGAATGAAGACAATGTAGCAAGCTTGAGATGCATTTGTTCTTGAAAATTAAAAGTTTCCTATATTCTATTGGACCTGGTGGTGAACTATACAAGTCATTAGGTATCTGGTGGCACTTTACTTTACAGCACGGTAATAATGTGGTAATAGTGTGTTAATAAACAGGAAATTACTTTGTTGTTCCATACTATGTTTCTATCTTGTTACCATACTAAATACATTGCATAAAATTACATAATTACATAAAAACTATTTGGGAATGAACCACAATTACTATATCAAGACATTACCTGTTTATTACATGTTTATTACCACACTACAGCACAGTAATTATATGGTAATAAAGTGTGATCAGGTATCTCAACTTGGAAAAGCTATGTGTGTCAATAGCCATCCACCGCTGAAAAATGCACCCTTCCAAGAATCCTACAAAATCTTTTATGCTTTGTTTTTCAAACTATGCGCGTGAAATAAAAGTCCCATGTTCAATATTCAGAATGTAATTAGCGTGAAGAGGAGCGGATTCTTCCATAACAAACATGAAAAGATTGAGGTGCATTTGTTCCTGAGAATTGAAAGTCTCCTATACTAATGGATTGGGTGGTGAACTAAACAACCTTGTGCATGATTCAATTTGTACTAGTCATTAGGCCTCTTTGATTGAATATGCAGGAGACAGAGGGTTATAGACCTGTGTGACCTTGGAGATCGAGACCTCACCAAAGCTCTGTCACCGGTTCAAGACAAGCTCTAAAATACAGCCCTGATTACTTGTGCCGATCCAGGCCCTAGAGCTGGACCAGTAGATCAGCCGATACTGGAACCAACATAATTTATCATAATTTATGCTAATTTTTAGCAGATAAATAATGTGGCAAATTACATTATATTACACTGTAACTCACAAACTACAAAAGATAGACACTGTAAAGGTCATCTGGTCTTTTTTTTATTACATTGTTGTGTCATATGTTAGGTTTACTACATCTGATTATACAAAATGGGAAAAGAAATGTCTATACTTTTTTCCATTAGTATAGGTTGATATCGTGTGTGTATCCACAAAGCCCAAATATCAGGATCGTTATCAGAACTGAAAAAACTGGATCGGTGCATCTCTACTTTAGCCACAAGCACCAATCCCTGCCTATCCAAGAGCAACGGCACAACCATACTCCCAGGGCAGTAACCAATCAGAGCCTGTCATCACGCTCAATGCTGGGAGTTAACAATCGATTCATTTCTGCTGACAGACGCAGACCCGAGGCAGGAATCCCAGTTCAAGTAAAAGCCTTGTAACCTTGAAGATCTGTCAAGGAGAAAAGGTGGATTTTTGTGTATTGGTGGCTAAAAACTGAATTTTAATGTATGATTAATTTGTAAACAAAAGAGGGAATTCAAGCACGTTTTGGATGATTTTTTTCTTAAGATTCAAGATAATAAAAAAAGATGATTCAACATAATTCAATAACTGACGATTAAAATTGCAATGGCTTAACAATAATGTGAGGAAACAGATGCTAGCCATTTTTCATAATTTTTCTAATGAACAGACTCCAAATCATTGCATTAATCAAATTCAAAGAGCTGCATTACTTTGCCAGAGGACAATAAATGCAAAATCATTTGGTCTAATTTGTTACTGTCATGTATTAGTGCCACAAATATAATGCTGACACATATAATTCCTTGTCTGCCTTTTGTAATTGAGTTAGTCACTGTTTCAATTTTTCTAACCCAGCTTGCAATGCTATACTTGTCAATAGCACTGAAGAATGCACTTTCCCAAAGGTAAGAGGGGGCTACAAAGCTTTGTTTCGACCAGTGTGCCATGAAACAAAAGCCCCATCTTCAATGTTCAGAAAGTAATTATGGCAAGAAGCGTGAAGAACCGGATTTTTCCATAACAAACGGTGACGCATGTGAAAACTGGATCAAGGCTCAAACATATTCTGTCTTTCGGTGGTCCAGCATTGAAATGTCTTGAGAGCATTTAAGCATTTGGATTGTCAGTGTCCTCTATTTGCATCTATTCAAAAGCTGTGTTTAGCCAGGCAGAAATGTACTCCGAGCCAATGATATCTATTGATCTTGTTGTACTTTCAAGTGCAGGGTGACACATCTACCGGACTTACAAAGTGTCTCTGGGAAGAAAAAAATAAACGGTTTGACTAGGCATGAAGAAACTGACTGCACAAATCCGGATGCCAATTCAACCAGCTCTCAAGTCCGAAACACAAAGAAGATTCATTTGCTGCTGTTCCAAGGTAGTTGTCGTAAGAGAAAGTCAAAAATAAACTCAAAATGGGAGAAGAAGACTTTCCAGGCTAAATAGGAGCACTCATGCATAGTGTATTAGCAGGCACAGAAACAGCAAAAATAGGTTCCTGTGGCCAGCTGGGAGGAAATGAGTTGAAAATGTCAATGCAGTTCCATGGTGAATTTATATCACTGCATGTTTTAAAGTAGCAATTATTTTAAAATGGTCTTCTTTGTGTTTTGTATCACATGAGACTGCATCTTTAAATGGTTTAGCTCCAGATCTCAACAAACCTAAGTGTATTTGGGATGAGCCTAAATAGACAGAAAGAGCAGCCTCCAACTGTCCTTTTACAAGTGGACATTTGAGGGTAAAGTATTGTTACATGTTTGGTTTTAGATGTTTCCACTTTGAATTTTGCAATCAAATCAAATTAACTGAATTGTTTTGTACATTGTTGAAAGCTAACAGAAACTCTATAATTATACTATATATATATTTAATAACTGTATTTGACTTGTTAAAC
>JAVQKG010074050.1:0-13189 GCA_036025885.1 Hypseleotris bucephala
AT
Source organism: Hypseleotris bucephala (assembly GCA_036025885.1). Lineage (NCBI taxonomy): Eukaryota > Metazoa > Chordata > Actinopteri > Gobiiformes > Eleotridae > Hypseleotris > Hypseleotris bucephala. The sequence goes on from JAVQKG010074050.1 coordinate 3, forward strand.
CCTTTTGTAGTGGTGCCTCAAGTAAAATCAAGGGGCAAGTTTATTTTGTTTAATAAAAAAATAAATGCTAAATAATATTTCAGTCTAAACTGACAAGGCCTAATTCCCACTTTCTAAGTTTAAGCTGTTTAATAAGCAACCTGTGTGACTTCAAGTAAGGAAAATGCATTTTAATGTTAATGATGGCTGCTGCACAAGAATTAGAGCCAATTCCAGCCAATGTCTGCTGTAAACACATACCCTGTAACACTATTAACTAGCCTCAGACATGAAACTATACAAGCTCCTAACCACTGGGGGAAACCAAAGTACAAAACCACAGAGGCACCTTAACCACACTGGCACCAGCTCCAGTCTCCTGGTTTAGTCATTATCATTAAACTGCCTTCACACCCTGGCAGCATTCAGATAGACCTGTGAAGTGACGGACTATTGCTTATGCCATACCGAGTCTACTGCGCTCACAGCGGGGAAGTATATTTACCCCTGGTCTTCTGGACACTGGTTGGTCGCCCGTGAAGCCAAGACGTGGGGGTTTGCCAGTTTATATATGTGTGTTTCCATTACGACTGTTACATTATTGAAAAACTATACGTCTCATTTTGGGAGTCCAATTTTATTAAATCAAGTGTGTGACAACACTATAGGCTGTTTCCACAACATGCAGGTATAGTGGATCTGAATTGGCCAGACAAAGTGGTCTTTGAGTGCTGTGGTCAGGCTCTTTGCCAGACACCTTTCCACACCTAGCACTTGGGGAGTCTTATATTGGGAGTATGAGCAGAGCTGTTAGCATTATTGCACTCAACACGTGGCCAAGAACTTCTGATAGCTCCTGCTTGACCAAGGACCCATTTCTATGTGTTAATAGGCTGACTGAATGTTTTTGCTTATGTCTGTGCACAATTGCCTGTGATTAAATGTTCAGAAAATGATTTTACGGTTTTATAAAACAGCTGTTATTACCATAATGATGGTGTATCCAGACTGAAATTAAATGTAAAACCAGGTGACAGGTGTGTGTGTGTGTGTTTTTGCAACTGTGTGCCAAGGGTAAGCTTTTAAGAAGTGTTAAATTTATTTTAGACTAAAGATTTAGCCCTGTGATTACTTAAACACTGCATATGATGGTGATTTAAAAATGAGGACAGAGATGATTATATTTCAGGATAATTGTAATAGAGCTAAAATGTCAACAGTTAACTATGCCAAAAAGGAAAGGGAGGTGTGTTCATGTAACAGCACTATTCATAACATAACAAAACCTGCTGTCTCTTGAGTACAGTATAGGGGGATTGACTAAAATTAAAAAAAGACAAGAAGTTTTTTTAACCATTTGATTAAATAAATAGTACAATTTATGGTTTATGGTAATTTTTTGCACAAAGTCATTACTAATGATTTTACTCAGATCAAGTCAAAAATATTTTTCATGGGAGAACTGGACTGTAATCAAAATCAAAGCCAGATTTAAGTACAGTTATCTGCATTAAAAGTCAGCAAAAACATTAATATTCAATACTCATCCTTACATACAAACATGAATAAAGAATATGGTATTTTAATATGCACTTTGGCAAAGTCATGTCACATGCTAAATGGAAATGACCAACTCAAAGTGGCTGTTGCCGTGGTGATATATTTCTGCAGACACACATTAACACATGCAGCAGTTTGTACAATAAACAAATCATGATGTCCGCACTAGTAGACACACACTAGTCCGAATGGTAATAGTTCTTGGAGTGAGACACCCTCCGGCCTGTGGGGCAAACAATAGGATCCATTCTGCACTGTCCCAGGACGCACTGTTCACACTTCGCCCCATGTCCATGACTAATGCCCTCAGTCCAGGGGTGAGCTGGAGGTGAAGGTGGGAGGAAGGGGGGCGAGGATTGTCACTGAATATGCTTAGACATCAACAACATAATCATTAAATTGAGTTAGGAACACAGTCTGTCTGACACACTAGTATGGACAAAATTGATTAAAACTAAAATAATTACACATGTTTCCGTCTTCAAGCAATTTAAGAAATCTTCCCAAATAAGGATTAGTAAAAATTATGTGGGCCAACATGCCTTTTTTTATTAGCTTTTTGAAGAAAGTGGGTAGTGTTTTCTTCAATGTTTTCAGCTGCTGAAGAGGTTAGAGCTTCAGCACACAAGATGACCCAAATGTGCAAAAATTGAAAAATACTGTTTTTGACAAGGAAAATATGTTATAACTGTGCATGACAGTTTTTATAAATATAATATTCTAATAAGGTCTCTTTAAAGGGAAAATATTTTACTTGTCTATAATTATTTTAAAGCAGAAAGGTTTGTATTCTACAGCAAAAGACATGCAGTTCTATAAAAGACAACGAGCATGAAATGCATTCTTCTCTTGAGTGTTAATCAGTTCCTTATTTGATGTCAACCCATGAGAAGTGTTTCTTAGAAAAGTCACGTTTTAGACAGATGCTGACAAGTTTGCAATGCACCACTTGTTGCTTCAGTGAGCGGGCCAGAAAATCTCTGAACATGTGTCAGTGTGAAATGACGCTCCGATTAGGCCCATTAGGTGCAGTTAAACAGTTGCCACATCTTCCTCTCTGTCAGACAGACACTTAAATAAAAGTGTCTCATGTTCCCTGTACAGATACTCTACTATATTTTAGCTCTGATTTGGGGAGTAATAGGATACATTTAGTTGAAATTTATTTTTGAATAAATTGTGCTCTCTACTTACTACAACTTAAAGGTGTCCTCTGTAGGTTTCCTAAATTATAAAAAGTAAAAAAAAAAAAAAAAAATGCTTAGAATTTACTGAGTCTGTTCTTTAATGCAAAATCTGTAGTCTGTAGAGGCCGGGGTAGGCATCAAAGATATACTGGACAAACTGGTCAATACTGGTCAAAGTGGTATCCCACAAATTCTGCTCTAATATTGCTGTAGAGGCCAGGGGAGGGACTAAAGCAAAGATAATTATGACAGATTACCTATATTACACAATAGAATGGTCAGATAAAACTGTTTTGTTTTTTAACTACACCGTTAAGCTTAATATTTTGAAGTAACAATACAATACTTAAGTACAATTGTTTGATAAATGGATGTAATGGCCGCAAAAGCTTGAAGTCATTATTGTGTGTTTCTTGGGCAGATGTAGCCTAATTTACAGTGACAAATCTGTTCTATTTTAAAAACTAAATTAGCACATTATGTCATCTTTGTCTTCTGATTACATCAATATTATATTAGTAATTATTTGGATGACTACATTCTACGTTGCGGTAACAATGCTTTAAAGTATAAATGTTGGCTACTGTACCCACTTCTGTTGTTGCTGTTGAGTTAGTATCAGTCAGCTGGATGGGCCAAAGGAAGGTGGCATGAGGCCAGGCCAGAGGAGGGAGTGTGTTTGGGGGGGTGGGGGTCAACTGCAGCTCACAGATGTGGAGGCACTGACGGATGTATCCAGGACAGATGCACTCTCGGAGCAGGCATGTGCAGCTGTGTGGACAAGCACAAATGTCTGAGCTCCTACAGTGCACACAAGTCACCATTTAAATGTTGAGTTTTGTGTTTGTCTGCAGATACAGCTTTCAGTTGTGTAGGTTAGACGGGCCATTTATGTTTCTGAGGCCAAACGTTTAACACAAGTCAGCAAGAGCCAAAACACTTCAAGACAATTTGAAATCACATAGACATTAATTACAAATCATCAGGCATGATCAAATAAAATCATCACCATATGAGCACATAAATTACTCAATCAATCGTCATTATTAACAATCATACAAAAAAAAATGTGTCACATGACCTGTGATTGGCAATTTGGCATTCAATTTTTTTTGTGAAGTTTACTCACTGCCTGTATGATTTTAAAAATCCATATAACAAATATTTTAAAAGGTCTTTTTACCCCAGTGTCACTCTGTGCACCGCTGCCCTGGGACAGACTGACTGAAACACACCATCAGAATACCACAAACACATTCAAAACATAGGCAAAGTATGAGATTTGTCTTGCACAAGGACAAACAGCCGTATGAAATGGATAGGGATTGAGCCACTAGTCAATCTTCTGAGCCACTGGTACTCAATTGAGAATAAAAGTAATGTAGAAAAAACACAAATCATTGTATTGTATTGCTTGTCATTTTACTGTATCTTGAAAAGAACAACAAAGCTGGCTGAATCAGTGTGAGCCCCCAGCTGGGCGTGTGATTGTTGTAACTGCATTTGCAGCTTGTGTGGGTTACAGCTCTGACGCGGGCCACGTGCACGTACAGTATGACGCACACTCACACCCATCTGTGCGTGGAGACAATATCAGCGTCAGTATTTAAAACGGCACTAATTGGTGCTGCCTGCTTCAGCTGCTGATGGCAAACAGACTCAGGTGAAGGTGGGACATGGCTAGCTGCTCTCTTCTCATTTCTCTGTGTTCAATGACTATTAAGGTAGGTCCACAGCACTAATGAATACAATTTATTCTACTACTGATTGAGGAAGTGGCCAGTAGAACATGCCCTACTCTTAAAATCAACCCGCACTGTAAAATTTAAAACATCTAGGAAACTTGTTGGTTACTACAAAGTTACACTAAATGACAAAAAGCGGGATATACCCAGGACAATGGCCAGTTACATACACAGACAGACAGCGATTCACACACACATTCATTCACTATAGGGACAATTTAGAGTGATCAAGTCTCCAAACACATGCCTATGAGCGGTGGGAGGAAGCCAGTGTACCCAGAAAGAACCCAACACAGGAGGACATGTTGTCTCAGATAGATTGTTGTCAGCCGGCCCGAGAACCGAACCCACGATCTTCAACATGCAAGCAAGTCATGATTAATTTTAACAAAACGGTTTTAGTAAAAATTTTTAAAGGCAATTTGTTTTGTGCATTTTTAAAAGAAGATTCTGTAAGTTCATTTTTACAGTGCGACTCGACTTTTATTGGCCCAGAATGTGTGTCACTGAGGAATTGCCCTTCACCATCCAAAACTCTAATGATCTTTAATAATATGCATGTATTTTACAATGACGGAAAACCCACAATTTTATGAAATATCAGCACAAGGCACAGTTTAAATATTTTAATTTTCATTGGAGAATGAAACCCAGACAGGAAACAAAACTATTTTTTATTGGGTAGGAGCACAAAAAAAGTAATTACCTGTACCATTGGATAAGGTCTGCAATAAACAATTACTTGGATTACACCAGTGTAGAGCCTCGTAAACACTACAGTTCTTAACTACACCTGAGTTCAGTCTGTCTGGACATGTGTGCCAATTCACTACCTCATAGGAGAACCATGTCTGACAGGCTGGCACTGATCCAACCAAGGGTTTTCAGAAGCCATCTGATCATTGATACAATTTAGACAATAAAAAAATTATTACAGCAACTTTCCTAATAATCATTGATGAAATTTACGAAAATTTAAGAAAAGAAGAAAAATCCCAGAAAAGAGTTATAACAAATCCAGAAATATTATATGGAAATAAATAAGACGCCATCTGGTTCTTAAGTTGTATGATGCACTTAAATTGAGTTCCAGTTTCCCTAAAGAGCAGTAAAAGGAACAGCCTGATTTGAACATACCACCCCCCGCCTACTGAGAAGATCACACTATCACACTGACAGTATCAGCAGTGTCTACTCCCTTCCTCATGGATTATATTTTGGCTTCTCTCTGTTCAGCACTTGTATCATTTAATAAATATAATCTGTATATAATATAGTAGTGTATAGTGCTCATGCTTTGCCCTGGAGACAGGCCTAGTTGTGGTTGTCCCCTTGTCTTTTATACTTGTGCAAGCAAATCATTCATGATATTCACTTGATGCACTTTCTAATGCAACTAGCGATTAGGGTTTATTATTAGTAAAGGTTAAGAAACACGTTTGGGAAACCTAGAAGCAGTGGGTGATCTCAGTGCAGTGCCCTCTGTCCAGTACTTCAACCACAATCTTTGTGAGGAATAGGTTGAGGATTAGCCTATTGTGCATGTTTTAAGCTGATGGAGAAAACAATCTGGGGGAAACCCACACAGAAACTGGGAGAACATGCAAACTCTACACAGAAAGGTACTGCTGCCCTGTCCAGGAATCAAAACTGGGACCTTGTTGTTTTTGTCCAAATTTGATTTTAGGATATGGCCTAAAAGAATGTGTTTTTCTGTCATTTGCTGTGTTTATTTGGGCAGGGGTGTGACTCAGATTAGCTCGTGTGTTACAGGTGCTATAAAAGTTGTTTCTTTGGACACGGCTCATGAACAGACTAATGACTCCAGGCTCACGTTAGTCTCACTTGTGCCTGGCCCAGTCTCTGTTGCTGCTGGCCCTGATGCGATGTTAACAGGGAAACTGAGACAGCGCACAGAGGTGCAAAGGGTTGCCAATATCACGCCTATTGCAAAGAGTGAAAAATAAAGTGCACATTTACAAAAGAAGAAACAATAAGAAATCATTTTGAGAATCACCAAAAGGAAGTTAAGTTTCTATGGCTAATTGTGGTCTAGGTTCAATTACTTTATTGGGAACTGAAATAGTAGATATTCCTGGTGGACAATTTTACAGTAGTTGTAGCATGCTAACACATCATTTGTGCACACAGTGTAAAAGTGCCAGCAACCACTTTTAGCTTATAAAACCTGTGTATTATATGTTCTATAATTTGCTTTAAAAAGTAAAGTAAACATCTAGCCAGTTTAGTTTGTGAGGGAAATCCCATGTTTCGCCTTACTTTTAATTACTAATCTTTACAAAACGTCCTGGGCCCCGTGCAATTGCCCTGGCTGCACTGCCTGCTGCTATGCCCCTGTCAAACCCACAAAAATGCACAGACACACACACATTGCAAGTCCCAAAACAACACACCACCCTTTCTGTTTTACCCATCAGTCAATGCCAAGAGCTAATCAGTCCGAATAAATCCAATAACCTGAAATGCAGACCCTTACATTTAATTACTGGAAATGGGACCACGGAGGGGCTCTCGTTCTGCCAGCACAAATACAGGCCTTTTTATTGACAAGCATACTGCTCTAATTGCGCCCCGTGTGATTATACAATTTAACTGTATTTAAGCGTATTAGTCAAATAGTGCTCACTACCGGCAGTGGAAGAGGACATGTATATAATTGAATAATATTGAATTCACAGACTGATAAGGAGTGACAACAAGAGGCCAGCGTCTTTACATTGGGTCGCATTGGCGTACCACAGAATAGTCATTAGATCTAGTCAAAGGCAGCCCTGTCGTTGTCCTCAGAGCAGTGACTAATGCTGTAGAGGGCAGGATGGTGTTCCCAGAGAAACATGGGTCAAAGAGTCACTGGATTTTTTATGTGGAGAAATGTGGCAGGTATAATTATATATAACTCAATAATGTTTGCCATAGTCGCAAAAGTATTATGTTTTGACTCATAAGTATATATATGAGGTTATATTTGAAGGAAATAATGTTCATTTTTGGTGTGGATCTTATTCTGGATCCATCTTTAGGATTTCTGACCTAATTGTTTGCAGGATAGGACCAGTTAGTCAGTGAAGTCAATACAAGTCAAATCTATGTGGATGCAAATCAGTAAATGAATCATTACTTGTTTTACAAACTTACAAACAAAGTATGCCCTTTCCAAGTGCTTCTAGTTCTATTATCTTTATCATACAAATCTACTGTGCTACATGCATGTAAATCTGCAGACATATTATGGCACTTTCGAATCTATGCATCATAAGTTCAGAATAATTCCAACCTACAGCCTGGTTAAAAGCTTTCATAGTGCTCAGTAAGTAAATGCAGCCAAATTCACACTGTCAACAGGGGGATAACAACATGATGTTTTTGATACAATGCTAATGATCAGGGTAGGGATGTCTCCAGATCTCCGAGGCCTTATGAGAACCCCAGAGGTTTAAAGCGGAAGTGTGGGTGATCAGCTTTCTGACCGGGACATGTGGTCAGGGTCAGGGATCACCTCACCCCCATCTTCTGCACCCCCGCTCGGCTGTCCACAGGAAGTCCACAAACATGCACGGGAGCAGGAGTGTGCACATGTACAGATACACACAACAGCCAACAAACATTCCTGGTGGCTCCTCAGGGCAAGTCCACAGCAGCAGCATGTTCTGTCAGAGATGACCCTTCTTAGAGCCCATAAACACAGGCCACCCACCGGGAGAGAGAGGGGTGGAGGTGGAGGGGTGTGTGCTCGCCCTGAGACTACACTGCACCGCACAAGTGTCATGTCCTGTGACCTGACCCGCCCCTACAAGAGCTGTAATTACATACACTGGGCTAACACACTGACACTAAAATCATACTGTTTCTCTAGTCAAGATCTCAACTTATTTGACAACATATGCTACATATTTCTGGTACAAAATTGCAACTGTTTTGGCCATTGGCATTACCAAATGGCCACATTATTATTTCAGCTGCTTCAATATCAAGTTCAATACCACAAAATGTGAACCAGATCTCTGGTTCAAGTTAAGGTCTAGGCACTATGTAGTATTTACCATAATTTAGTCCTTTATGAAGGTTAATGTTGTTTCTTCCAGTAATGTGAAAAAACTATTAAACAACAAACAGTAAACAATCATCTTAATCTGAAAAACATTCATGCTTATTGTTGACTCCAGACCAACAAATAAAAACAGAAATGCCTTTAAACATTTACATCTGTGTTACAGGTGCTGTACAAGATACTTCCTCATGCAAATATGTGGTCAGGCGGAGGAGGAAGTGAACATGATAACATGAAACCTTACTTTGGACACTCATAATCCACATAACTAATACCAACGTATATATCTACAATTGTTTATTTAATGTTTGCTTATATTGGAAGATCATTTAATATTATTATTATTATCTAATAAACAAGCAACAGGCACAAAACTGCAGGGTGGTACTGTGCTCCAGCCACCACCACCACCAAAAAAAGTAAATAATACAAATGTTCTTTTAGCTCATACAAAAACTGTCAGTCAATGGAGCCTATTCAAGACAAACTTTTTCTGAGTTAGTAAAACAGTGATTGCAGTGAGACAGAGGCGTGCTTATGTGCAGGATGTGTTTGCCACTGAAAGATGTTGGGGGTTGTTCTATGAAATAACAGGGTGAAGACTGTTTAGTATCGCACCACAAACACAGACTTCATTAAGGACTAGAGGTCTGCTCGTGAACTTGTGGCCTGGTCGAATAATGAGCACATTTTGTGACCCCAGCATGAAAAAAGTCACTTTTCTCACTTCGTAGAGTTGCAAATGAAGCAATTTATTGTGCAGCTACTGATTTTGTTAGCGTTCCTCTTTGAGTCCATCTTGCCTCAGCAGATGTGTGTGTATGTGTGTTTGTGTGTGGAGAGGTCCCAGATGTGTGGGGCACCTGTAGCAAGGCTGTCAGTGGGACAAATCCTTGGACAGAGGACAGTGATGGAGCTTGTATGGGCAGATGCACAGGGTCACAGGGCAGTCATTGAGCAAAGCATTCACACCTGGGATTGGGTACATCAGAGAAGTGCAGCCATCTGGGAAACAACTGGGATGAACTGGTTTACATACTGGTTACAGTGGGCTGCACCATACAGTATGATACAGATTGTGTATATTGTTTGTTGTTTATTATTGGCTATTTTTTAACATTATGATAATCGTACATTGCAACAATTGTCATTTTTTGCACCTCAATGCCCTTAAGACCTTACTGTGAACAGATAATGTATTGTATTAAGTAAGTAGTCTATAAAGTTCAAGTGATATTAGTGTTAATCTACAATAAAATGTACAGTTGAGATTCTAAAGTAGCATTTTAGGGTCTATTTAACATCTTGGGGACCAGTCACACTATCCATTTGAATGTAGGAAAATTTATTAAGCTTGTTACGTGTTTCTGTAATTCAATCTGATTTTGTTTCCATACCAACATATAAATAGCCAGCTAGACCCTGTATACAAAACTTGATTTAGGTCTTAATTTGAGGCATGCTCAAGTTATACAATCATTTTTCTACCTGATACACTATGATAGTAGTCCTGCATTTTTTTGGAGAAAGTGTTAAAGCTCATATTATTTGTGATTTAATACAATTATTGAATATCGTGCCAGAACCCATTTGATGACAGCAACATGGTACAATCAAGCAATCTTCTCTACGTTTAAGGGGGGACTTATTTTTAGTCTATGCAGTAATATGTCAACATGATTTACAGCGTATCTAATTACCAAACATTATTGGCAACCTCAAAAGGGGAAAAAGAAAGTCACTAATCAGATCAACTCAAATAAAATTGTAATAGCCTATGTGCTGCAAAACTAAAAGAACAAATCAAGTGTAACATCTGATAAATGGTCAGTGGTCAGGGCAGCTTGAGATGAAGACAAGGGATCCAAGGGCTATAACTCAATGCAAAATGCTTTAATATTGTTCACTTTGACGTTGTCCTATACACTGTCAGACACCTCCTCTTTCCCCTTGATCTCTCCACTTTGATTTATTCATATTCTACATTGGTGAGCCAAGCAGGACAATGGTGTCTTTGAGAGCCTGTGTCCCACTGCAACACCCAACTTCCCCCAGTCACTACTGCTCCAGGCCAGTCCTGCTTGACCTGGTCATGCGGACTGCTTCTATGTGAAAAACAAGATCATTTTTATGTTTATATGGAGCTGTCTAAAGGCTCATATTGTAATATCCCAGGTTTTCACATATATTTATAATTATAAATTGGTTTGCAAAGCCAGTTTGCTTTTAACTTTTTACCCCCATTATATATATTTTTGGTGTAATATTAGCTATACATATTTGAGGGTAACACACCAATCTTTGCAGCAGACAGAAGCTAAAGCGCACCTGGGCTCGGCAACAGGACAATGATCCAAAACACAGCTGCAAATCTACCTCTGAATGGTTTAAGAAACACAAAAATAAGACTTTGGAGTGGCCTAATCAAAGTCCTGACCTTAATACCATTGAGATGCAGTGGTGTGACCCCAAAAAGGCGGTTCATCGTCATAAACCCTCCAATGTGCCTGAATTACAACAATTTTGCAAAGATGAGTGGGCCAAAATTCCTCCACAGTGCTGTAAGTTATCGCAAACAATTGATTGCAGTTATTAAGGTTGGCCCAACCAGTTATTAGGTTTAGGAGGTCATTACTTTTATACACAGGGTTTTGTAGGTTTGGGCTCCTTTTTTTCTCAATAACAAAGACCTTCGTATAAAAACTGCATTTTGTGTTTACTTATATAGTCTTTAGTCCAAAAAGGTTCAATTTGATCTTTAATAGAAGTTATATTGTCTTTGTCTAATATAAACATTTTTTGGTGATCTAAAACATTTCATTGGGACAAACATATACAAAAGAATAAGAAATCAGAAAGGGGGCATACACTACGGCTCTGTACATAGTCTTATATCTTTCTACTAGCCTAAGATGAAGCGAACAGTGTGGGAGTGAAATATGGAATGAAAATCAGAGTTTGCGGGCCAGAGGAGACTGAGGTGGGGGTAAATGGGACAGGGTGAACAGGGGTCACATGGCCTCCCTCTGAGCTCGGGACGCTGAGGTGCACAGACTTCTGACTGCCTTGTCCCCGGTCCCTGCTTCTAAACACTGCCTCTCTTTCTTTCCTCTGGGCTAATGCAATTCAAAGACATTAGTATAATTACACTCCATATTGTAGATTGAGGAGGCAATGTGGCCCGTGGGATGGGACGGGATGGGCGGGTGAGCGTGGGTATTTTGCTGACGGGAATAACTAATTCATCAGCTACTTTTGCTGTTTATCAGAGTACATTCTTGCATTTATGACATTACGACTAATCAAATAAGGAGGTCCAGGAATGTCGCATCTCTCTCCGAAATGTGATTGTGTTAATGCGAAAATGACTGCAGCTCAGCATCTGCCATGTCTGAGCTGCCGTTGCCCACTCACCGATTTATTCAAAGTTAATAGAGTCGTCTCGCTCTTAAAATTGGACTCAATGCAAATAATGGTTTTGGGGTGTTTTTTATTTTACAAACAGCTGCACATATGGTAAAACACATGCGGGTGCATAACAGAGGACACATCCATCAAAAAGTTAGGCTGACACATGCCCCCCATTTTGACTTGTATAAAAGAGAAATGTTGTAAAGGGAAAATTCAAAGCAAATCCGAGTCAATTATGTATTTCCATATGTGACGCATATAGAAAAAAAGGGGTTCCGCCAAAGTCCAAACTAAACATGTTCTCATAATTCTAGTCTGGTATAAGGACCTTAATTTAGCTAAATATATGCAATGCTGTGAAAAGTCTATAACATAAATATGATTTTTGTAATCATTTGTAATTAAATAATGAAAAATAAACAACTCACAAACACTAACAAACCAATCAATACTGGCAAAAATTACAACTATGCTAAGATAAAAAATTGACTCTTCAATGACCTCTGCTAACAGTGACCTTACAGTCTTCCTATGTTATTGGTCATGTTGCGTTTTTAATAATAAACTAATCTATTTATTCAAACAATGACACGTTTGACATGAAAACTGCCCTACAATTACCCCCTCTGGAGACATGTGGTTCAGCAGGGGGTAGAAGAAGAACCATGTGATAATCGTCATTTCGGGGATCACTACATCACTTTGGGAAAGCAGCCTTTTTGAAACCCATCTGTTCACCAATCCCAATGGCTTCATCAAAGACACAGACAAGACGAGACGAGTCCGGAAACCAAGTGTTGCTTTTAAGCATTTAATAAGTTCCCAAAGTTTACAGTGAATAAAAAACAACTAATAATTCACATGTATCAGAGTCAATAATTGTAGGGAAATTCTAAGCAGGCGCAGAGCTGTTGTCCACCCACTCAGACATCAACCCGGCTGCCCGGTCAAACTCCAGATGACTGCTTTTGTATCCTAACATCATGCATTCAATAAGTCACACAAGCATCCACACACTGTAACAATATAGAACTGTTGAATAAATAGATTGTGTACATTTACTGTGAATGTTTATTACTCTCATCAAAGTACAACCAGAACTTACTACAAACCTCCACTAAGGGATTGTTTTATCAAAGAATTATTATTTTAACAAAAGTGATTTTCTTATTAGTTGGTAGTTTTAATTAAAGCACACATTTGGCTGAGCTGCAGCAAATGTCATAATCATTAACG
>JAVQKG010074080.1:0-10333 GCA_036025885.1 Hypseleotris bucephala
ACTGTGCCAAACTTCATGAGATTTGGTTAACGTTCACTAGGAGTAATGGCTCCAATAAAATGCTCAAAATCATTAATTTGTTAATTAATCAATTATCATTAATCGAAGAAGTACCCAACTCAGTCCTTATAGGGTCTAAGTATCTGCAAAGTTTCAAAGTGATCCGGCATTTTGTTTTTGAGTTATCGCGGTCACACGGCCAATCTGCGGACGCGGACGGACATGAAACCATAATATCGCCGAACACATTGCGTTCCGCCGATATAAATATCTCCAGCACACAGTCCAAGTGTATTTTGTAGTCTGTAAAACATAAACAGTCTTTAAAGAATTATCCTTATATGGGACAAGTCTGTGATTTGGATCGGGCCTGTAGATATTTTGGGATGTGTAAATCATGAAGGTGGGGATCCATTGGTTAGTTTTTTGGGGTGCGTGGTTATGTCTTTGAGGATCCATTGGTTAGTTTTTTGGGGTGCGTGGTTATGTCTTTGGGGATCCATTGGATAGTTTTTTGGGGGTGCATGGTTAGCTTTTTGGGGGTGTATATCATGTAGGTGGGGGTCCGTTGGTGTAGTGGAGCATGGGGTAGAAGGATCGGGCGAAGTTATTGGAGAGAGCACAACTGTAGTCGTCCTCAGAGAGAGGCACTAAACAGGCCAAAACCAGAACCAGAAGGAAGAGGAGGTGAAGGGGGAACGCTGCCCGGAGTACCCGAGAGAGGAAGGGTCTCTGTGGGGACATGTCTCCACGCAGCCCCCTAGAACAAGAACCAGAAAGAGAGAGGAAAATTTAATACAGCAAATAATATTTTAAAACTCAGAAAAAGTATTTAATATGTACAGCCATGGCTTGTAACAAATCTGTGAAAGTGAGAGATTATGGGACTTAAATGTTAATAAAATGTGGTTTACCTTTTTGTGGTTGGAGACCCGCCCGTAGCCGCTTGCAGTTTGACATTCTCCTGAAAAACATTAGAAGATAAATAAGTTAGGTCTTGTATATCACATAAAAGTCACATAATAATAATTTTAAAATGTGAAGTTTTGAAAATGTATGTATGATTCTAGGCCGTACCTTTTGTGAGCTGACAGTGGAGTGAGAGAGTGGTCTAATACTGTCCACCTCAGAGTTCGGAGAGATGGCTGTTTCCTGAAATATGGAAACAATAAAAAGTTAAGTAAAATCCCTGATCAGGTTAAATATTTAATTATTATTTTATATTATATATTATTTTATTTTAATTATTTATTTAATCGAAACAACTGCTAGGCTGCTAATTACATTTTATTATAATACAGTTCGTAACTTTTTAAAGATGAAATTCAAGCATTTACAAGTTACTACCCTTTGCGGCGATACAAATTGTTTAAAACGTCAGGCATTTTTAGGCACTACATTAAAAATTCAATCACTTTTCAAACCTTGAAAATGCACCATTAAAATGAAATCTTTTTTTGGGGGCCGCTGTTTGCCCCCGTATTGTGAGTTCGAATCCGGCTCATGACAGTTTGCCGAATGTCACTCCCCAGTCTTCTCCCTGATTTCCTGTCAATCTACTGTCCTATCTAATAAAGCAAAAAAGGCCAAAAAATATCTTGGGCCCTGTTATAAGTGTGTTGTCCGTCCCATTAAAGTCATTAAGAGTCATTAAAATTGGATCATTTTCAAGGATTTCAAGCCCCTGTTATGTTCGTGTTGTTCATACCAGTCTAGTGTTCATGGTGTGCAGGTCACTGGTCACTTGTCTCAGTAACAGTCTCAGTTTGTTGTGAATAACGTGGACTTTCTCTTTGGCCTCAAGTCCTTCTTCAGAGCTGGTCTCCATCAGAAGATCCTTCGACAGGTTCTGGAGACCTGAGACCTGCTGCTGACGTGCACACAGCTCCTCCTGCAGAGCCTACACACCACCAGCAGGGGGAGACACGTCAGAGCACAACTCAAAACAGTTCCTTCCCTCGCTCTAAAACAAAACCCTTATAATACAGCCCACAGGTGACCTCAAAGTCTAATTTTAAACCGTTATAATACAGCCCACAGGTGACATCAAAGTCTCATTTTAAACCCTTATAATACAGCCCACCGGTGACCTCAAAGTCTAATTTTAAACCCTTATAATACAGCCCACAGGTGACATCAAAGTCTCATTTTAAACCCTTATAATACAGCCCACAAGTGACCTCAAAGTCAAATTTTTTCTCAGATGACTTTTGCTGTACTAATAACTAGTATCATTACCAAAATACAAAGACAAAGAAATCAGGTAATGCAGCTTTAAGTTGACAACAGTACTTACTAACACTATCATAGCTGCCATGATATTTAAGATCGCAAGCCTGATTTTGACCTGACATTTAGGGTGAAGTAAAGGTTTCATGTTCCTAACCCCTCTTGTAGGTGTAAACAATTTGACAAACATGCAAAACATACAGCAGATAACTGATAATATTCTGTATACGACCTTGTATCAAGCATCACTTTATGTTATAATACACATTACACTATTGGTATCTATATACAGTGCGTACCTTGAGTGTATCTCGATGCTGTGTGAGCGTAGTCCTGGACACTGACTGGTCTCTGATATTTTCAGCCTGAGCCAACCACAACAACAGAGAGTGTAACGCCTCATGGAACTCCTGGAAAGAACATACGAGGAAATACATTCAATAAGCGAAGACTGGATCAAATGTGGAATGAGATGTAACAAGTGGGCAGTCTCAAACATGTGTGGCCAGTCTATTCTGGATGCAACATTTCTGTCTTAGGACTATTCTCTATAAACTCTTTCTCAAATCATCAAGCTCATTTTGAACTTTAGTAGGCTTTACTTTTTTATGCTAAATGTATTTTGTTATTGAAGTATTTATGGCCTGCAAATGTATCACAAAGATTCAAATTTTGCATACTAAACATGGTCAATGGGAAAATGAAGCCCTGTGAAACTTTTGGGGCTTCTTCGTGATTGTACTGGGAAAAAGATGTGAAGTGTGTCAACAGTGGCATCTAGTGGTCAGTAACGGTTAAAGCAGAAATAATATCTCATGTTTATTAATCCATTAATGCCAGTCTATATCTACTGCCCGCCCCCCAACCACCACCAGACAAATAACCCTATTCATTCATCGGCAATGCGGGTGAAGTGTCTTGCCCAGGGACACAACAAAAGTATGCGCCCCTACTTATTCCAAATACACAATGAAGCGCATTAGTGCCCGCCCACCTCTGGTTCCGGAAGTCAAAATCCCATTGATTTTTCCCATAGACTTTTCGAAAAATCTTCATTGTATAAGTTTAAAAGATTGTTGGAGGCTAATCAGCTACAGTGTAACCCATGTTCATAGTGCTATTCTTTTAATCTAAAAACATATCTCAAACTTGTAAACAGAAAAAGCTTTTAAAATATTTTGCTTAGTTTTCAAATTAACATGATTTATTTTAGCTGAAAATATTTGCGCTATGAACGTGAATTAGCCCGTAGCTGATTAACCTCCAACAATCTCTTATAACATGCATTTTTAGAAAAAGTCTATGGAAAAATAAATGGGATTTTTACTTCCGGAACCAGAGGTGGGCGGGCACTAATGCGCTCTATGCAACATAACATTGTACTGACCTGACACTGTATAAGTCCCTGGTGTAGCCTCTGCTCCCAGGCCTCCAGTCCCGAGCAAGCCTGAGTCCAGCTGTGATTGGTGGATTCCAGAGCCTGCTTTAGCTCCTCCCCCTCGGCGCTGTGGGAGTCTGTGAGGAGGTGTCTGCTGCTGAGGTTTATGGAAATCATCAGGCATTTGTACGAGGAGAAACATCTCTGCGTCTCCTATGGACACACACAGGGAGGAGTTCGAATAGATTAGAATCGAGTCTTTATTGTCATTGCCACATGTACAACAAAATTTAAAAAGTGTCGAGCAGTTTAAAGTGCACCGCCCCACACATTCAAACATTCCCAATAATAGAAAAAACTGTGCCAAAAATCTAATAATAAAATATTCTAAAAGCCAGCCTACACCACCTTCATACAAAGCATACATCCCACCCTATTGCACGATCCCATGTAAGTGATGTAACTGTTTAGTGCAGGCATGTTTATTAAGTGTATTTATGATTGCAGGATAAATGTCTTTCAGCCTATTTGTCCTTGCTCTGATTGTTCTGTATCTCCGACCTCATGGTAACAGCTCAAAGAAGGGTTTAAAACCATATTGCACATAAGAGGGTTCGGACAGATTTTTTAAGACGAAATACAAGCACTTTTCAAGCACTTTCAAGATGTATTTTCAGGTATTTACCATGGGTGGAGTTTGGGGTGTGGCACTACCTTCCCTGATGGTTGAAGTAAGTCACAGAATTTAAAAGTAGCTAAAAAGAATATAATTTGATACAAAAGATTTCAAAACAAAAGTTCACAAATCTTCTATAAATAATGGAATAATCTGTGTGTTCGAAGAGTGGATCTTGGTGCAGACTTTTAGGTGTGAAAACGACATTAGTAATCTGTTGTGATAAAAAATGTTTTTTTTCCCCCACTTTTTTTATAGTACTTATAAACCTGGAAAATGCACTGTGAAAGGGATTTTAAGCACATATTCAAACATAGACTGATTTTATCCTCTCGTACTAACTGTTACCTTTAGTTTGGTGATGTTGTCCTGTATATCTCTGATACTGGAGCAGGGGCTGATGTTCTGTAGCCGGTCCAGCTCCGGTAAGACCCGCCCCAACCAGGAAGTGACATCACAGAGGTCAGAGTTCAGCTTGTGCCACTGCTGGAGATCACGAAGGTCGGTCTGAGAGAGACTGTGAGCGCGGAGCAGCTCCCAGCGTTCAATCACTCCTGTAATGTAGAGATATATATGTCATTTATGGGTCACATACGGTCAGACTGCCGCCTTCTCTAACACTGTAGCATCTGTGAATATTAATCTAATGGCGCTTTTCCACTGGCTCGACTCAGTTCTATTTGCATTTTAAGCTTTTCCACTCTTCAACTGTTACCAGAACCAGGTCCTTTTTTCTCTGCTCAGCCGTGGTTCCAAGTGAGCCGAGCTGATACTAAAATGTGATGTCAACACTTTGGTCTGGTCAACAGTATTTGGCCTCGCTGTCTGTAGCATTTTCTGGTCTGCTTTCGAGTGATTAAAAGACACACACCACTGCCTCCTGCTCCGTTAATGAGTTTATTTTTATAGTTAAAAGTTTGTTGCATATATCTGACGTCACCACGGCGCCATGCAGATGTCACCAGGCAACAACAAAGCAGTGCTAACAATAATGGAAAACAAACCAAACCGAGTAGAACGGAGACGATTTAAGTCGAGTCGAGTAGAGCCAGTGTTTGTGTGTGTGCATATATCTTACCTGTGTTAGTCTGTTTATCTGCAGTGCTGTTGGTCAGTCCGCTGTCATTAAGCTCCTCTTCATCGTTCAGAATAACTTTGACTTTCTTTAAACTGTCGATACTTCCACTGCATTCAGACATCAACTTCACCTACACACACAGACACACACACAAGGATTTTTATAAACGGATGAATGATTCAACATTACAGGTGAAACTCAAAAAAATTTAATATCACCAAAAGGTCATTTATTTCAATAATTCTGAACCAGACTGAGAGACCATTTAAAGGCTCAGGAACCCTTTGCAGGTGTTTTGGATTAATTAGCTGACTACAGTTTGACACTTTGAGCCTAAAATATTGAACCTTTTCATAATATTAAAATTTCCTGAGATTTTGAGTCTTGAAATATCTCACTTTGCATGTAATGAGTCTATATTATACATTAGTTTGACCTTATATGTTGAATTACTGAAATAAATGAACTTTTGCAACATATTCGTATTCTTTGAGTTTCACCTTTTCATTATCAAAGATTTTTCTATTTTGATGCGTTGCACATTCTAATATGAACAGTACATACGCCTAAATTTAAGTCTATGTTAAAATGACTTGAAAAATAAGAATCAGGGCCAATAGTTAAAGTAGATTACAATGTATGTCTCCTTACATATCCGTGCTGGTGCTGCTGGTGGTGGTGGTAGGGTGTACTGTTGCAGGGAGAGTCCAAGCCTCGAAGCATGTGTCGTTTTGGAGATTCTCTCTGAAGCCAGCACTGAGGGTCTGTCATTGACTTCACTGAAAACACAAAGAAAACAAATGCATTATGAGTCATATATATATATACAGTAAGTGAAACAGTCATTTGTAAAAGAGGCAGTAATTAATCTACACAGTGTTTCTCCATCAGCAGTGAGTGACCATGCATCTGATGAAAGATGGTGTCTAATAAAATATGCAAAAACAATGCATACCATAATAAATAATAAACTGTAAGATTAACCATATTAAATAAAATACATGTCAAATTACAGATAAACTTCATGCAGAAATCAATGCACTGATGATGAATTCTGAGTGCATTTTTCTCTAAGCATATAATAGCCATAGTAGGTCTTAGTAGGGCTGAAACAACTAATCAGATTAATATTAATTAATCGATTATTGAAATAATTGTCAACTAAATTAGCAATCAATAGTTACACACAACACTGTAAATATGCTCTATCCTCAAGTCCTCAAGTGGCATTGTTTTAACTTCACCTGGTTCAAATTATGTAGAAAATCAAAATTTTCACACTTTTTGCCATCCGATTGTTTATTAATCAATTAATCGAAAAAATAGTTGATAGATTAATCATTAGTTGCAGCCCTAGACCTTAATAGTATTTTTCTGTGGCACACAAACACATCTGGCATTTAAATGTCTGAATATTGTGAGTTATATGTGGTTTTAGTGGATGGATGTTTATCATAGACTCATGCAGCAGGCTGGTTTACCCTGTGCTGCCTTCACTGTCCTCACTGTGGCTCTGTAAAACGACTCAGAGCTCTCAGTCACCTGAATATCTGCAGGAGGGACCCAGGGAAACAGGACAATACAGGAAAAAACAGGTTAAACTAAACTACACACAGACAAACCAACACTGTACAGAGAAAGGTAGAGGAGAGTTTAACAATAGTGGCATAAGACTAGGTAAAGGTTGGTGGCGAAAAGTTCAGTTCTTAGTCTTGGCTCAGTTAGGGTTTAATTCTAGTCTAGATCTGGTGTAGTAGCTTGTGAGTCCTGGTTGTAACCATTCAATATATCACAGGGTAAACAAATCCCCTCTTTTGTCTTATACCATGTAGGAAAAATGACAGACACAAATGCTAATAGTTTGTACCTAGGGCCCAGAATTCCATGTTGTGCTCCTGATATTAGGAAACAGCCAAATTCCACCAGTGGTAGGCTACATGTTTTGGTTGTGGCTCTTTACACAGGGACATTTACCATTTTTTACCATTTTCGATCCAAGCGGTTGCAGACTGCTGAACTAGGGCATGAGTTGTTGGGGCAAAACTTTAAACCAATAGACCATTAATCTTTTACCTGACAGTGCACTGAAGAAGGTAGCATCATCATCATCCTCGTGTGACGAAGACCCGCCCACGTCCACTGTATGATCCCACTCCAGAGGAATCGAGTCCACACTGACCGGAGTCTCTCTACCTGACCGCTCCAGGGGCGGGGCCAACAGGTGACACATCCCCGGGCGGTCCAGGGGCGGGGCCAACAGGTGACACACCCCTGAGTGGTCGAGGGGCGTGGTCAGGGGCGGGGCTAACAGGTGACACATGACCTGACGCCCCGCCTCTTCATTGCTCATCCTCTTCTTCCTCCTCCGCCTCTTGGTTTCTGTCCAGGACATCCCACAGCGGAGGTCAGGGTGGTCGTCCAGGTCAGAGTCTGAGAGGTCATCTAACATCTGGAGATATGGAGACAGAGGAGAAGATAGTAAAGAGAAACGTTACGATTTCCTGTATTTTTAGTCAATAAAGAGTGTTGTAAAGCAGGAATGGTTTGGTAACATGTAGAATTGAGGAGCGGCCATTTTGCAGTGGGTATAATATTAAATTGACGATAATAACAAAATATTTCTGTAGTAAATTGATCTATGCAGATGATACAGTTAAACTAGCTGCCAGATGCTTTATTTTTTTATCAGGAATTTATGTTTATTGAAATTGTACACTTGTTTTGTTGGTTGCTACTAAGACACGGCATAAGAAGTACAAATGAGCAAGGTGGCAGTGTATCTACTTTACATGAATTCAGTTCAATTGATGATTGATTGGTGATATAGTAGTGAACACTGACCGGTCTCTGTCTGTTGACCAGGCGGTGGTGAAATCGTGCGACCCTCCCGAACACTTCTTGACAGTAGGAGTGTAGTTCCTCCAGCTCGTCCTCGATCAGCACCGCGTCTAAAGGAGCACTCTTCTGAATGAGGTTCTCCCCAAAAACAATCAGAGCGTCGATCTTATTAGTGTTCAACGTGATCTCCTGCTGGAAGCCCTAAAGAAACACGACACAGGAAGGAGGTTATAATACTTTTTTTAGTTATTATTATATATTTTGTCTTCATCCCACTCCTTTTCAAGCCAAATGTATTTATTCATCTTTTCTTAGTTGGGAGTTTCTTGTTTCTTTGGTTCATGCTTGTAAATACAGACTATATAATTACAATATTTATGTAAAAGTTTTTTGTTGTTTTTTTGTATTCTGCAAGATTCTCTGTATGTTTTATTTTGTCTACATACATCCCAGTGTGGCAATAACGTTAAACATTGTATATAAATAAATACATCAATCAATCAATTTTTTTATTTGTTTTTTTTTTGGTGCCTTTTTTTAGACTTTATTTGGATAGTAGATTGACAGGAAACCAGGAAGAAGAGTGGGGAAAGACATCTGGCAAATTGTAAGGAGCCGAATTCGAACTCACAACGCCGGGGGAAGCTCCGATGGCTTAAATATGGGCCGCACGCTCTACCTACTGAGCTAAACAGCGGCCCGAGATTATAATACTTTTAATAATGCTAATGTCCAGATCTGAAAGAATAGTTGTTACTTACATTGAGTTGTGAGATCTTGTCGTGGACGTCGCTCTCAGAGAAGTGCTCTACATTAGTGAGCTGCAGGTCCATCTCCGTCAGCCAAACCAAGATGGCCTCCCGAGAACCCTCGAACTCCTCCCTCTGAGACGTGAAGTGCTGAGGACAAACACAACAATATGGAAATACTGAACAGGGGATTTATGAAGCAGCAAGTTTCAAAGACAAATGGTCAAAGATCTTGTTACTATCTTCACTGCAAATTAAATTGTTATCAAGTAAATTCTAGTACAAGCGAGTGAACAAGCTTCCAAATGTAATGTTATGTGTAATTTCATTCACTTCAAAACTATTTTATTCTTAAAAAAAAAAAAATAATAATAATAAATAAAATAAATAATAAAAACGTGTAAAATGTTTGCTCAAGAAGTTCGGTATTTTGGTACGATTTCGAAACAACTTCTTTCATAAAGATTCCATTACATGTTACATGTCCATTATTTGTATCAACATTATTGTATATTATAACAACAGCTGTCAGAACAGTCAGATCCAGATGTGGAGATTCACTGATTCATTTTCAAAGCTTTATCCAGACATAATGCTCTGGGGTTACAAAGGTCAACCAATCACAGCGCTCCTCTGATTCCTATACTGTTGACCAATCAGAAGCCATGTCTGATGATGACCAATCAAAGCCTGGTCTGATATTGACCAATCAGATGTCTCCTCTCATTAGGTTTACGTGTACATATACAGTATAATAGAGATGGAAACAGCTCGAGTCAAACGGGAGTCATTCAGCGTTTTACCCACTTCTGTCTGGGTTAAGAGCGGACTGAGACTGAGACAAGACTGGGAATTCCAGTTTTTATGATAATATTTTATAATAATTTTTTAAAAATACAACCCTCCCTAAGAACCAGAATTTGTTACCACACTATTATAACCGTGCCATGTGTACAGCTTTACCAAACCCTCTTGTGCCCAGTACTTTGAGTTTATTGAATATACTTAGTTTTAGTAGTTTTAATCAGTTTATTACACATTAACCCCTCTTTAGCCCCAGTACCTTGAGTCTCCGGAGCACCGCGGACACCCTCCTCTGCAGGATGTCCCAGCGCTGGTTCCCCTCCTGGACCATCACCTTCAGTTTGGAGGCCGCGTCCGTGCGGTTCTCCCGGGACAAACGCCGGTACTGTTTATTCACCAGCTCCAACTGGGTCAAACGCTCGTGTACCTGTCTCTGAAACGCCTGGGAACAAAACCAGAGAAAAGATATTAATGACACTATTGTTGAAAAATATATTAATTATTTGAATGCATCCAAAATTGTTGTTGTTATTATAATCAAGACTGTAACAATAAAAAAATCTAATTGCAATATTAAAACA
>JAVQKG010074098.1:0-13548 GCA_036025885.1 Hypseleotris bucephala
CAAGAATCGTGAATCAAATCGAATCATGACAAAAGTGAATCATTACAGCCCTAGTTTTATCAATGACATTAAACAAAGAGCATATTATTGAGAGGTACTTCCTCCTCATAAGACTTATAGTCAACAAGTGTTTACATTTTGGGGAGGTCAAATAGGCGTGTTTAAAAAGTGCCCAAATTACGGAGTGCACCTTTTATCGAAAGACAGACCATGTCTTTAAGGGGCAAATATATTTTAATAAAACCAGTGAGTTGCAACCTCAGTTTCATTTTGATGAATTTCCTCCTGTGGGAGTGAGCCGGTGGGCGGGAGGGTGAGAAGGCGGGAGAAGGGGGTAGATGGGGGCTGGAGGCAGATAGAATTTTCATGATTGTTATTTTTGTTATTATACAGACAGTGAAAAGGGGAGTGGGGTTAGATAAAGCACACTGGTTAATCTGAGGCATTTTGCCGTGCGCTCCTTTATCGGGGCAGGTCGGGTACGTTGAGGGGGTTATTTTTCCAAGGGATCTTTGGCCCCGGTAATTAAGCTCCATTCAGCGGGCCCTGTTCCCCCAAATTAAAAATTTGTCATTAAGTGGAATTTAACATAATGTCTTTTTATCTGCCGGCGCTTCAGCATGCGTCTGTGTATGTGTGTGTGTTTGGGGTGGTAAAGGTGAAGGAGGGGCAACACGGAAAAGGGCAACCAATAAGAGAATGGGCAAATTGAAAAACTGAACTAATCCTGGGCAGCAAACACAACACACATGCACAGCAACAACCCCAACCTCCCAATCCTTCAAATCCACAGCCTTTGGGGTAATTAAATAATAGTGCTTTAAAGTTTTAATTTAGATTTAGCCTTTCCTCCCCCGACTGTATAACACACACACATACTCAGTCAGATGTGTGCGTTTGGGCTACAGTGAGATAGCCCTCCATGTTCAGAGGAAGTTGGAGCGAGTGAATGATTGAAGAGCAGAATCTGCGTCTCCCTTCAGGCTTTATAAAACAATACAATTATTAGTCTTTAATTAGAGCGGCCCCTCTGTGGGACAGGGGACAGACCAAGAACAATAGAGTATTAGGAGAGGAGCCCCTAATATGGCTCTTTTATCGCCTCTTTCAAATACGCTGCATCCGGTTGTCCTGCAGCAAAGGGCTAAATTGGAAGACATGGACTGATTTGGGTCAAAAACTATTTGTAATTTGTTTGTTTTAATCACATTCCAGGGTAAATATTAAAATACATTGGAAAAATACAATCTTTTTACTTTCTTTTTGGTTGCTGTTTTTCCCCCAGGTGCACATAGTATGAATAGTTTGGCACAGGTGTTTATGCCAAATGCCCTAAGGAGAAGTTTGGTAGTTAAATCCTCTCTTCAACCCAGTTTATTCACATTAACGTTGTGTCTTCTGGCAAGACACTTTCGCCCGCCTTGCCTCTGGGTCCTATGCGTGACAGTGCTGGATGCTTAAGAGCGATGTCTTGCTTTGAGTGCTCTTGCTATAAAATGTAAAAGTGGACAATTATAATTTACTCACTATTTAACCTATATTGCTATATAGCCACTTCATCACTGAGAGAACAGGAATACAACTACATAAGACAGAGTAGAGGTGAATAATGTGGTAAAAACATAAAATCGAAAATTTCTTAAGACAATCACAATTTCACTTTTATCATGATTTTAGTTAACTTTGTATTTTTTGTCTTACACTGAAGATTACAAAACCTTTTAAACTACAAATTCAATGTACATCTAATCCAATGTTCCATCATAAGACAAAAATGACAGCGAAGAGCAGAGCATAAATAAATGCACTGTATCACAATTCACTGTATCTTCCCATAGCAAATTGTTGATTTATTTAGCGCCATATCGCGACGCCACTACTAAGATAGAGTTTAAATAAGCTAGATTAAATGGGCTAGATAGAGGAAAAAGTTGAGGACAAAACACAGAGGAAATCAAGAAGGCTAGAAGCTGGCTGGACAGATGGCAGAGGTTATGGCTGACTGACAGGGGCACAAGAGAGTCCTGTGTGTTGAATATAGCAAACAACACATGCCATACACTGGGCACAGTCCCAATACTGGTGGTCAGTGTTTACTTTAACTCCTTATTTTCCTAAAACACCTAATTCATACTTCATAAGTGACTATTTCAATGTGACATAAAGTACTTGCAAATACATGATTTTGTGCAGGAAAAAATGAAGAAAATAAAAAATGTCTATTTGAAACTCTGTATATCTTTTCTTCTTCCCCTCTTTCCTAACGCTCTGTCATGGTCTCACACAAGCCAGGAAGTATGTGAAGAACAAGTAGCATATTTTTTCTTTGAACTAAAAAAAACTTTGTTGTGAATAACCTGTGAATATATTTGGTAATAAAACATTGGGTCACTCATTATTCCTGATAGATTCTAGTTCTTGCTAAATAAACAATGATTCAACCAATCTGAGCGCTCCTGAAA
This sequence comes from Hypseleotris bucephala, assembly GCA_036025885.1. Lineage (NCBI taxonomy): Eukaryota > Metazoa > Chordata > Actinopteri > Gobiiformes > Eleotridae > Hypseleotris > Hypseleotris bucephala. The sequence goes on from JAVQKG010074098.1 coordinate 2,463, forward strand.
TCTGCAAGCCTGTAATTGGTTAAAAACAGGTGCTCTAAAACAAAACACAGAGCTCAGAGTGGGTCTCAAAGTTTCATTTTTTCTCAGACCACTTTTGGTATGCTATACTATTGACTAATTATTTTTGCTCAAAGACACAGTAAAAACAATGGTACAGCAGCTTTAAACAGGTCAATTCCCCAATGGCTTCAGGCTGTATGCAGTGATGAATAGAAAAATTTAAGGTGCCAGCTGCTGATTGACAGATAAACCCTCGTTAAGGTACACTCCAGGTATCACCGCACACAAATATGCTGTCAATGGGAGTAAATGTATGTGTGCTATTCCAAATACGCAGCGCTAAGGAATGAAAGAATGGCAGGAGCAGAGTGGGAGAGAGATAGGGGGTCTTATTTACTGTGGTTTAATTTGCTTCTTTCTGCTGTGTGTCTATGGCGTGGCTTTCCTGACAGGTAATAAAAAGTGTGTTCCTTCCTGACAAGCCCATTTGAATTTGGATTGAAAAATATAGAACTGTACAATTTCCCACATTAGACGAGTCGCAGTATGCAGCAGCAGCCAGCTCGCACTATCCGCTTCTAGTTTAATTCTTACATTAAATAGACAGGAAGAAAAGAGATATGCAAAATTAGACATCAATTGTAAAAATCTATATTATGGGATCATTCGGTGACCCACAAATTCAACAATAGCTTATAACTACTGGAAGAAAGGGGGGGAAATGTAGGTATAGTGTTAGCATGCAGATCCTTTTGCTAAAATATACTTTAGAAGCATATGACTGCCATTGTAATGCCACAAATTTTTCACAGAAGAAGAAAAGCCAAGCAGTAGCTCAGGAATCCCCTCCTGGTAATGAGCAATGCAATTTATATTTGTGTCATTTTTCCTTCATAGGGTATGGTATTGAATGCTACATGTACAACTGTATGCTACTTGAACAAATCATACCTTTTGCAGTACTGATATGGATAGCAAAAAGCGCTAGAACATTCTAAAAAGTGCCTGTACACTAAAGAGGAAATGACTTAGATCTGACTATATGACTATGTGGCAGGAGTTAAAAATCAAAAACTATTAATTTCGTCCTTGGCACTAGACCGCTTTTCCATAAATATATTACCTACTACTTGTTGATAAATAGAAATATATTTGGTTGGGGCTAATGAGGAAAGAATTTATATTTTCACCAATTTTGATCCATTTTTATTCCTTACCAAAACCAGAACTGAACATTTCCCTTGTTTAGAAATGGCATGACGTAACTACTTAGTTATTCTTTTAACACCTAAACTCTTTCTTCCTTACCTACTCCCACTTCACCCTTTCTTCTCTCCTTCCTAGCATCCTTCTCTTCTTCTTCTTCTTGCCTTACCTCATCATTTTGCTCTGCCCTTCTCTTCCTCTCTTGGTAGCTGCTGAAATCCCATTCCCCGTGGGGCAGGCTAAATTGAATTGGCGTGTTTATATGAACAACAGGGCCGTTGCTTTAATATACCTTAGAGTTTATGCCTAATGCCTCGCCGCTAATACCACTGGAGCAGGCTGCCCTCACTCAACGCTCTCTGCTTTTATGGTAATCATAAAAGACACTGAGATACACTTGAAGAACGCCTGTGTTAGAAACAATGCAGAAATGCCAAGAGAGAGCTTAATGCTAAATATCTATGTCTGTGATCACTCTTCTTTGTAGGATGGCACAATATAGTGGAAATTTATCGTCATTGTCATATCAGCAGAGGCAATTTCCATAACACAGGATATAGATCACTAATGTTATAAGATCTCCATAAATCAATACAATCACAGCCTTAAAGTTGCAGTACCTGATTTTCTGCAGTAAAAAAAAAACAACTAACAAAAAAAAAACTGTCTATGCGTGAAAGTTTGAATGACGCACTCCTCTTCCCCCTTCCTTCCTTCACAAACTTTCACCGAGATTCGTTTTTTCAAAATTAAAATTATATAAAATTAAATAAGCGTCTTTCTAGTCTTGGTTTAGTCCTTGAGTCTTTAGTTTAGTTTAGTTCATTTTATTTCAGCAAGTTCTGGTTCACACACAGTTTGACTAGTAACTTGTGGATTATCAGCTGAAATTAAACTTTTGCCAAACCTCACAAGGCCCACGAAATATTACCAATCGTTCATATTGCAATATTCAACATAGTTATCTTATATGACACTTTTTTTTTTAAATATTGAGACAGCCATTTGATATCACCCTGAGAAGTATCCTCTTGCTCCAAACTCTCATGTCCTCCACAGTATGGCGTGTGAATGGACAGAAAATTGGCGCTTTTTTTTTAGATTAGTGCGTAATGCTGAATAAATATCCGGAGATTTGGTTGAGGGACTCAGTCATGCTCATCGACGTGCAAACATCCTCCATTTTCTCCCTCTTCTTTCTCTCCTCTGTCCCCTTTTCTCTTCTAGATCTGTGTCAACCTACAAAAGGCCCACCACACAAAGGGGGGAAACGGCCCTGAGACACTCAACCCAATTACTATTGATCAGTCTGCACTCGGAGGACAGCAGCGTTCAGCTCACCTGCACGCATGCATGCACTAACACACACACACAAACGGCCCTATTGGTCTCCAAAGTCCCGCTAAGGTCAGGGTTAATTTTATTCACACGTATGAGCGTAGAATGAAATAAAACTGCATTCAGAAAATAAAATGTATAGGATAAAAATAAGAAATTTAAATTACAATACATTTTTACCGATGCTTGTGACAGCTCCTGTCAGCAGAGGCTAATCAATTCAAATGCATTTCTTTTCCCCCTTTATGCTTGAGCATCTTAACCTATTTTGTCAACAACAATTGGTTTTAGCAGATGGTAACTTTTTGTTCTCCACTTTTTTTATCCACAATGTTGTAGCCTATACTCAATTCAAATAGTATTCTTTAAACTAAATTATAACATTTGGTGAAATAAATTGTTTGAAATAGCAGTCAGGCTCCAAGCAGACTGGATTACTCTCGAGACATAAAAGAAAATACAAGAAAAGTCTAAAATGAAGGTTTAAAAGGTTTGGCTTGGCAGTGAAAAAAACAGGCATTTTGACACAGAGAACTGGAGTCACATTAAGGTTGTGATGAACTTGTGTGTTGTCTGAAGCCTGTGCTGAAATATCAATGACTAAACTCCCAAACGACTTAGTAACTATCTCTTTTGCTTTGATTTTATCCTCAATAATTAATTTTCTCTCCCAAGGCCGACTCCAGCTTTATCGGTTTCTCTCCGCCAGAATCTCACAATTCCATTTAACCATAATCCCCCGGATAAAGGGCCAACCTAGGTGTGCTAATGCAGAGGCATGCGTGCACAGTGAGGAGAGTGCACAAGCAATGACTTAACCTTCATTCACCGCCACACCGTGTTATAAAGCGGGTAGTTGAGGAGGAATCCCAGTGTGTGCCATGGACATAGCCACTGTCGGCGACCACCAAACCCATCCCAGATATGAGCTGGATTAGCACACAAGCCTATAGCATCCCTCCTGAGCCAGCAGGCTGGCATAGCAACAGCCACGTCGCCAAGCCTTGGTCTTAGTGTATGGACAGCAGAAAAGAGGAGTGGATGAGATGGGATGGATGGAAGTGGGGTGGAGCACCACGGTTGGCACATCAGAGGTGGGGTTCAAGTACAAAGACATGTACCTATATTCACTTAACTTTAAGTTACCATAGACACTCATTAATTATTGATAAGTGTTTTTTCTGTACCACTGAGCAGCTTCAGACACAGCACAACAATGTATGTCATTTACTGGCCAGTTCCCAAACCATATGTGACCACAACTCAAACCCTTGCGATTTGATTTTTTTTTTTTTTTTTTTTTTTTACATTCAAATCCTTTTAACTTACAGTGACTGACGGCCTGTCATCGATCTACTGGGATGCTGGGCGCACTTGAGTCTTTAGCAGGGAACACCTAAATCCGTGTCTTTAAAAGCCCATTAACTGACAAGCTCCTGGATCCTAATGGGACCCCTAATTAGTGCCTTATTGAAAGCAGGTGGGAGGAAAAGGTCAAGCATTAAGATTACATTACGACATCAAGATGCAAATCAGCAACATGCACATTCATCAGAGAAGGGACCAGTCATGGCAAACCACAAAAGGAGGACATGTGAGTCAGAGACATGGAAGCGGTGGATTGACTTGAATCCTGATAAGTGCCAGCTCAGCCAGACCAGGCCCAGCTGGTGTGTGTCTGACGAGCTCCTTAATTAAGAGACATGTGGAGGATTGACCACATACACACACTGTACACACTGGCAGCAGCCTCCAGAGGGGACACCACTGTGGGTCTGTGGGTACACTGCCAAGTTCACACTGGCATCCTTTGGGACCATGTGCAAAACATCACCCCACTATTATTAGGCATCCCTTTGCATACCAGAGCAAAGACGCTAACCCTAATTATGTATTTGCTGGGGTAGCACTGTAGGTGGTTGTCATTTATAGCAGTGTACAGTGTACATCACCAATGCTGAACATCAGGAATATTCAATGGCAATCAAAGCAACATTATTATGCCGGAGATGCGGGATTTGTAGAGGACAGTTGTTAAAACATAGCTTGCTTTATTTGAAATAGAAAAATTATTTGACGCTACGTACGTTACTAAGGTACTGCACAGATAGTAATTTTGTCCAGAATATGCTCTTGACTGCAGTTTAAAAAGAGCAATGATACATGTGGATAAAAAGTAAAAAACTGAAAACTGAGGGTACATTTGTTGTCCAGGGAAGATTAAAATGTATAGATCTAACAACTACCTTCACAACGGACTCACCTCTTCCTCCCGCTCATCCCAAAATCATATTAATATTAATACACATATCCCTTCGCCCCCTTCCCCTGAACTCTTCAATTCACCCCCAAAAATATCATGACCCTAGGCTACCAGTTAATAAAGCCCTCTCTCCGACCCCTCCCAGCCCTGCAGAACCAGGCAACGACAATAAGGCAAAATTCTGCGGCCAAATAAAAGAACAGAAATTAATACAGTCCCACGGGAGGCCCCCCTGACCAACTGTCACCCCCCCGCAATAATTTGATTTCCTATTAAGTGATTGCTTAATTAGAATGATTATTATTGGTAATTGTAATTGACATTTTTTCCCTCCTAGGCCTGTCTGTTCCTCTCCAAGCTTTTTTAAATGTACAAGGCACTGTAAAAGTTAATACAGAAGTCTTTGTCTGTGGTAGGGCTGCACAATATTGCAAGTTTAGCCAAAAGCACAGGAAACTGAATGTATTACATTAGACACACACGTACCACCTAACAAAGTCTGCTATAGTCTTAAGTCTTAGTGCGGGTTTGGTACTGATTTAAGCTTTTATCAGTTTTGATTTATAGCTTGAGTACATAGATCTAAAAGTCAAAAACGGTATATAAATATTGCATATTGAATTGCATATTTTGCATGTTTTTCTATCATAGCACAGTTTAATCTATGCTATGGTTTTAACGTACTGACAACATGGCGCGCAGAAGGAAAGCGCTGTTGAAGTTGGCCGCTTTATTTAATCATACATGAATGTATCTACTGGTCCTTTTATCCAGTCGCTTCAGGCACAATGTCTGCTGCACCAGATCTTAGCAAGAGGCTGGAGATCTCACTGGGATATATTGGTTAAATAAAGGTTAAAGCTGCCCCCATTCACACACAAAATAAACTACAGTAGGGACCGACCAGTCTCCAGTTTATTACCTCTTCCTCCAGGCTAGAGTCAGCTTTGTATGTTTTAAACGCTAAATTTGAGGTGTAAAAACACACTGTATATTTCAGCATCATAGTCTTTCCAAAATATTCTGTATATCCCGACGCAGTCCAAGAGTAAAGACGGTGAAAGTTGGTTCCAGCGGTCCAGGCCACGGTTATTGGGCTCACCTCAGGCGTTGTGAGACAGACAGTGGCACGTACTTCACACCCCAGCATGCATCGCAGCCGTGCATCACACCTTCACTTTCACTAAATGCTCATTTTACCACTACGTGTATTTCAACTGTAATCGTAGCTTGTAATCGTTATAAAGTCTCTCTAAATTCAAGCCACTTAGCCATGTAGTACGAATGTGTTGCAAGTGTGTCTCTTTGCTACCAAAATAGTCTGAATGTTTTTGACTAAATTATATTTAAATGCTGCCCTTTGCAACAAAGTACAAACATCAATACAAATGAGCACCTGCAGCCACAGACGCAGATGTCCGGGGGTGTTGTTTCATGAAAGTTTCCCAGAAAAAAAAGAAAGAAATTTTCATAGATTATTTTGACCAAAATTACTTTCAGAAAGGATGCCGTGTCCTTAACAGATGTGATGTATAAATATCTTAAGAAGATAAAAACAAATCATTATAAAACATGATAAAGGAGAAGGTTGTTTGGTTTCTTTTTAAGGTGACTCACAAATAGAAAACCACCAGAATAAGCACTACTCGTTAGCTAAAAAAATAGTTTATTATACAAAATAAGTGTTAAAATTCACAAATAAAGATACAGCAAACTGGTTATTGTGAATTCTATCTGTATTCAGGCCACTCTTAAATCTGAGCCTGGCTCTGACCACACCAGTAGCGTGGCTGATCCTATTCAAGGCCTGTCTCATCTACTTTAGTAAACACATGTATATCTTATTCTCTGGCACACTCGCCCTCAAATCTACTCAAACACAACAGCCCAGTATTTATTGAACATAGTATAGATTTAAAATGATTATTGATAAAATAATTCGAAATACTGCCAAAAAGTCTATAGTTTTCATTGAATATTTTTGGTCCTTAGCTCTGTTAAAACACGCTGTTCCCAGCTAAAGCATGTCGGTACAATCACTGTATGATTTATCAATGACCACAAGGACAAGAATAACCATCATGAGGAAAAACTATATTGGAAAGCAGTGATTCTGGTTCATGTCTGAATTTACTGTGACATAAAAGAAAAAGTTGCATCTAAGACCAGCACTAACCTTACATTATACATAGATATTGTTGTTTTTACCCTTACAATTTATTTTGAATGCACTAAATATTAGTCCATCATTTACATATTCTATGTCAAAATTGGATAATACAAGTCAAACTATGGCAGCGTGATTTGATGGTGTGTGTGCGCCTGTGCAAACACACTGTGGGGTTGAGTGGGTGTGGCGTTACACCTCGTGTGGCACTGGGCAGCCCAGATAAGAGCTGATCCTATCCATGCCTCCCTTCTGTGGAGGCTGCCCGCCCACCCATACACCCACAACACAAAAACACACTCAAACACTCAACACACTGCTACACTATGTGCCACTGTAATCTCATTTACAATCCCCATGTTATGAGCATAAACACACACTAATAGGCAAAGCCACAGGCATAAACAGAGGCCAATAATACATATTTCAATATGGATGGTCAAACATCCATATACATCAGTCCTTGTACTGTACATTGGAATGTTAAATTAAAGAACACACAAACTGTACAAAAGGCCAGCTCAGATCTAAGGCCCAAAAATCTATTCACATTCTGATCTCCACAAAATAAAGCTGAATACTGTTTGGACAAAGAGAAATGAGGCTGTGTAACAACTTGCTGTCAACAGTATGACTGCACTATAAAAGTAGCAGAATGAACAAAATTAGCTTACCTTTCTTCTTTGTGGGACATGAGAGATACCTGAGCACACACAAACACACACTCCTCTGCACCCGCACATTCGGTCAAACACTCTGAGACACACACTCGGTGTGATGTGATCGGCCACCCCGATAGAGAGTCACAGCTCACTCTCTAAGCCTTAAACTAAGTTTGGTGTGCACTGGCCAAGACCAAGGAGGACAAAAAGGCGAGTGAACGAACAGGGGGGAGCGAAAGAGAGGAAAAGAGTGTGACCACTGAGAGAAGTTTAACCACTTACGATTCAAGTTTAGCTCCAACACACCCCGCCTCCGCCCGGATTCATTCAGGCCATGTACACGCACACCTCTTTGGGTGGGAAAGGCACTCAGCTGGATTTTGGGCAGCACTACTTTTCCTCTCGTGTTCCATCTGGTTGCTGCTGCATGGCGATCGGACAAGCAGACGCTCTTCACTCATCCCACTTTGCTATATCTGTTCCTCTGTGCTTATCCAGGGTTTAAGCAAACCCACCCTCTGCAGCGGCCCTACAGCCAGGTGTCAGATAGGCACAAGCTGAGGCCCTGTGTGTGTTCCTGCTCCTGATAAAAGCAATACGCCAAGGATCGACAACAGATTAGATTATAAAAGTATGTGAACAAGTAACACAGTGTTGGACAGACAGGACGAGCAGAAGAGAAAAAGGATGAAAGGATTCAATTTGAGTCGGCGACAGGGCGACACAAAGTGTAGTGAATGTGATTTGATGGTGATGCTGAGATGGGCTTTTGGCGTACAAATACCATTAGTCACTGCTGTGCAAACCTATACACACAGCCACACCAAACACACACACAACCTGCACTAGTCGACACAAAATACACTATAGATCACAGTTCATGTAACAGGGCTGGTTACTAAGAGCCATAATACTGTAGAAATTCTCTGTGACCAAAACTGGCCTTTTGTCTCCAGTTCATCATCAAACAGAAAAGGGTAGGTGAAACTAATTCAGGGAGAAAATTCTAACTAACACCTGTCAGATACAGCATCACCAGAGAAGGAACTACCATTCTATAAAACGTGGCTGATACGAACCATGATTTTAGTATTCTAACTAACACCTGTCAGATCCAGCATCACCAGAGAAGGAACTACCATTCTATAAAACGTGGCTGATACGAACCATGATTTTAGTATTCTAAGTATTTTACCACAACTAAAAAAAAGATTTAATACTGTTTACTTTATCTTTACTTAAAAATAAAAGATAGGATTCCTTTGCAAAATGTTAAACAAACTAATGTCACATTATGCATCATATTATAGGCTATGTCCTCAACACATAACATCCCCTTTTGTATTAAAGGCAACAAAAAACACAAAAAAAAGGTAGTATTTTTGTCACATTGAAAGAATAGAAATACAACTCAAAGTCTGTTTGTAATAAGAGTAGGAGGGAACCTGTGCATAGCTCCTGACTATTAAGGCATATCTCCCTCAAATTTCCTTTCCATTATTCTTCCCTCTTTGACAAAACTCCCTCTCCCTCCCACGACACACCCATGACCCCCCATGTGCAGACATGAGGTCAAGCTCCAAAGATCACAGGCAGAAGCCAGACGAAAGAGCGTGGGGCGGGGCAGGCCAAGGTGGGGAGAACAGGAGCCTAAAATCCTTCTTTCCTCCCAAAAAAACTCAAGCCTTCCCATATAGCCCCTTCTCAGCACCCCTCCCAATCGCCCAGTTGTGTTCAGCGGAGGCAGTGGGCACTCTTGCAGAAACATCAGCCCAGAGAAATTCAAATGAGAAGGAAACGCTGAGAGAGAAACAGAGTGGAGAGCGGGAGAGGGTACAATAGTGAGAAAATAGGATCAAAAGAATGAGATGGGAGACCGTTGGGCCGGTTGGGAGGGGGGAGACGGGGGAATGGCACAGCAGCGGCAGAGGTTGCTGAGGCTGCAGGTTTAGATAATGTGGAGATCTGAAGAGATTTGCAGGGAACATTTTTATTCATTTTTTGATTACCCTCCTCCTTCAGTTGTCTCTGTTTTGTTTGTTTTTGGCATTAGTGTAAGCACTGTTGGAATGCATGTGTATGTACATATGCATGCTGATTAGAAGAGGAATATTTTATAAACACAAATGTTCGCACAAACCTGCAATACACACAGATGTACTTAAAGATGCATCAGAGGGGCAAGACGCTGGGTAGACAATGCCAGTATGCCTGGAATGCTAAAAGCCTACAAATGTGTAAACAGGCAGTTCTGTATCCTGCATATGTAGAGACATGCACACACACAGAAACACTGTTCTGATTGTGCAGCAGGTAAACCACAGGGTTATATAGTTAGGGTTTGGATAGGAAAACAAGCCAGTTCAGTGATAAAGGACAAGGTCATATTTGAATTTATTATTACATCAAAGCACAATTGCCTTATAGTATTAAAGGGCAGCTCTTTCTTAGCAACCTTTATGTTATTAACTACTGATTATGAATTTGGACATTGTGTACTTTTTAAACATTGCTGCATGGTGTTTTGACTATTTTCAAGTGCACTCTCAATTCTAATTTCTATGTGTCTCTCAAGCCAAAATGAGATGTGGTACAGTCATTGATAATACTGGATGATTTAAGTGTGCAATATTTTAGAGCTACATTTTAGATAAGCTGAATTTTGATTGTATATAAAATTGTTGAGTCTATTTGTCATTAATGAAAATGTTATTCAAATATTGTGACTGGAATGGGCAATAAAGACATACATCGTCTAGGCTCTTGTTTAAATAACAACACTGATCTAATAGCTGTTGTTCATTTCTATACACAACATAGATTATTATTAGCAAAACATTCACGCAGTGTTTACCAAGGGGAATGATTTAAAACTCCACAATAAGCTCTGGTTGGGCTTATTGCTATGTACTGTACTGATATTTCACAGTGACCACTGTTGATTTTTGTATATCAAAATGAAATGTTGCATGTTGTTTTACCTAAATTTAATCCAGCTTCTTGTGTTAAGTCTATTATGTCATGAGTGATACTAACCTGTGCCGCTGTCAGCCACACCGTCCAGATTGAGTGAGATGGACTGGTCTCCGTCATGATGATCGTGACCCAGGATCATCCAGTTCTCCAGGTCGTCCGAGTCGGAGGAGCTGCTCGATGATGACGATTCTGACAGTTCAGATTCTGATTCAGATTCTGACTCAGACTCTGACACTTCCGAACTGATCACTTTAACAGCTTTGCCAGTCAACATCTTTTTGGCCTGAGAGGGCATTAAAATGATTAACCATTAGAGCTGCATGTTTAATTCACAAGTGATCACAAAGATGCTTCTTAAATGACATTATTTAAATTTGTTGGAAGTGTCCTCGATGAAGACCTGTGCTTGATACATAAAAACTAGAGCTGCAGCGAGTAACAATTATATTACTAATCAATTATTTTGATTAACTG
>JAVQKG010074385.1:0-10825 GCA_036025885.1 Hypseleotris bucephala
ACAACATTTCTTTGTATATCTCAAAATGAACCTGGAGCTTTGACTTTCGCCATTTTCGTTCAGCCCTCCGGCACTCTCTTTTCTGTGCCCTGACCGAGTCATCATTTCTCCATGGCGCCTTCTGTTTACTTCTAACCATTTTAACCTTAATAGGAGCAATGGTGTCCAGAACATTTTGAACACTAGAATTATATGAGTTCAACAAATCATCAACATTAGAGCATGAGGCATTTTCAAATCTAATCATGTCCATAAATTGTGTTTCTGTGTTATCATTAATGTGATAACACAGAAACAAATAAAGGTTTAACCCCGCACCACTTTATATTTTCAATTGAATCTAATATTTTAAATGCACTCACAGCGTAGTTTGTCCACGATCTTCCCTCCACACATCGTCGCCAACATACACTTCATGGAGAAAACTGTCAGCTTCCCATGGCTCTCACTGGAAACAGAGAAAGATACAATACAGGCCCTTAAAAATTACTGTACTGACTGTAATATGAGATAAGATAAGAAGCTTTTATTGTCATTACACGTACTAGTGCATACAAAATCAGTGTCAAGTCAAGTCCTTAGTTATTCTGTCCATGTGTATTTATAGTGGTAATAGCCCAGGGGTAAAAACTGTTTTTAAGTCTGTTAGTCCGGATTTTAAGGCTCCTGTATCTTCTCCCTGAAGGCAGGAGGTCTACAGTTCATGTCCTGGGTGAGCATTGTCTTTAATCATTTTTTTGGTCCTGTTTAGACATCTTGAATTTGCCGTTTCTTTCAGAGATTGCAGGGGACAGCTAATCATTTTTCTGCTGATTTGATGACTTTCTGCAGTGCTTTTTGTCAGCAGTCGAGCATCCATAAGGTCTATATATTGATATGAGCCTTACAGCCTGTCACTGTCAGAGACTCCTTCCCCATTCAACCCCCTGACAGTAGCTCCCTGCTGAGTAGAGTACAAATATGTACACAACAAGGCACAAGGAGACTTCAGACCTCCACCAAGGCAGCTCAAAAGTTATTTCCTGTAACAAATATTGTACTTTCCACAATTTCCACAGACAAGACAAAACATAACTGCTATTTGAAGTAGGACATTTTAAGTAAATATTGAAAATTTGCACACACACATAAAAAATCATTCTTTACATTTAATGCTTTTTTTGTTTTGTTTCAAAGTTAGATTTATTTTTGTTGTTTATTTTTTGTTTTGTTTTTATTTGTTTATAGGTTAGTTTTGTTTTTTATTTGAGTGTTAGTAGTTTTTGTTGCTTTTATTTGAAACCATTATGTTTTGTTTATTTTTTATTACCTTTTTTGTTATTTTTGTTGGTTTATTTGTGTTATTTGATACCCTCAGGTATCTGCACCTTATTTCTTTCCTAGTTATACCAACACCGAGACCGGGATTCGGACCCACGTCTTCCCTTTTACGAGTCTGTCTTCTTACTTCATGAGCTATCTTCACCGCCTCTCAGACACTAGCAGACACAGAACAAGACCCTTCCTATACGCTCAGATTTTTGTTCCTGGACTTATACTAAACCTTAAACAAGGGGGTCGCAATATGGTTTGATTTAATTTGAAACGTGATATTAAGTTATGAAATTTGAGCTAATCTGTGAAGATGGTTGAATCATGAGACAGTGCATTCATTTATGCTCTGCTCTTCACTGTCATTTTTACTGTTACAATGCCAGTGTTCACATTAATAAAAAGGGTAAATCATTTGTATTAGCTGTAATTAGTATAAAAAAAAGAAAGAAAAGAAAAAAGATGATCGTTGGATTGGACGTACAAATAATTTGAGTGAACAGTTTTTATGCATCAGAAGTCTTTTACGTAAGGCATAAAATCAAACTAAAATTGTGATATTGGCTTAATGAAAACCATGATATTAGCCCACCCAAACTTCTCTGAGATCTCTGAGTACTTTCTAGTTAATTTTATTTTGACTATTAAAATAATTCACAGTTATAATTCATTTTATTTTTTACATCATATTATTTGACACAACTGAAAGGAAATTTACAACACAATGTACCGTCACATCGATTTGGAAAATGCAATATAAACACTTCCTGTTTCCACAATCACTCTACAACAACAAAGCCCCGTTGACTGAAGATACCAGTAAACCGATAAAACAAGAGTGTGAATGAATGGGACATGAGCCAATCAATGTAACTCTAATGAGGAGGAGATGGAGGAGATGGAGGAGATGGAGGAGATGGAGGAGATGGAGGAGATGGAGGCGCAGACAGGAGCAGAGTCAGCTAAAACCACTGATGCTGATGGAGTAATAGATCTGAGCCTGGATTAGTCAGCTCAAACCAGGGTTAATGGAGCCTCAAGTCTTACTCAATCGATTGATTATTCAGTGATGTGACGGTGAGATTTTGAAATGTAACAATGTTTAACTGTATGATTTTTATGGTTGTGAATCTCAGGGTGCCTCAAGATTTGATATGATAAGTGAAACATGGCTCAGATAATATTGTAATATAACGATAAGCAATATATTATACAATAACCTATGATAAATATTGTTTTGCTTTATTTGATAGGCCAGGAGATAGACAGGAAATAAGGGAGAAGAGGCATTCGGCAACTGTCGTGAACCAGATTCAAACTCACAACACTGGGTTACTGGTACACTGGCTTTCCACGCTCTACCAACTGAGCTAAACAGCAGCCCAAAACTGTAAAACTGTATCTTAAAGGCAAGTCTATTTTCTCAAAATAAAAGTACTGCCAAACTGAAATGTTGTGGAATATAAAAAGTAGGCATGGGACGTTATAAAATTTTTGTCTCACAATTATTGCCGCCCTAATAATTGCGATTAACGATACTGTTGCGGTCTATGGTCAGTGTGTTACCTGTCATATGTAGCCACCATGAAGTTGAGCAGCAGGCCTATAGACTGCTCCACATTGATCTGGTGAGTGGTGGGCAGCCTCTTGTTGAGCTGGTAGTAGATGGAGGACAGGATGGTCTCCAGTCTGGACACGTTTATCTCAGCGCTGTGATCCAGAGTGTTCAGACCATTGTCTCTGAAGGCTTCTATCATGTTCCAGACGTCAACAAGATGGACTATACAAGAGAAAAAGCGTGAGAAAGAATAATCAGTGTTTCCCCTGCCACCTCCAATGGCACCCTCCACCCCCCCCCCCCCTGAATTTTAGGTTAGATACTTTTTATTTTTTATATAGAGGCAACATAATGAGGCTCAGCATATTAATACATATATAAATGTGTTAGAAATCTACAGTAGTTCATCAAAAGTCAGAGTGCATTATTGAATTTTCTGTAACAATCAAAATTATCGATACAATTTTGAACTTTGATCCCTCACCCCCACCAGACTAAAAATCTAAGGGAAACACTGATAATACATCATTTACATTTCTACCATATATTTTTTAATTCTTTATTTTCAGGCAGGAATAATGACAGAAAAAATGCAAGAGTAATCCTGTCCATTTTTTCTTTTTCACAGAATATATACAAAGATTGAACAGTTGAAAAATTGTGGATTGCAAAACATGTGAATTAACTATAATGTTTAAGATATGAAAGGGGAGGACAAAAATATAATTGGTTAAACATGCCTTTCAGAACATGTTTGTAGAGGTTAAATCAAAAGGTAAGCAGGTTTTTTTTACATTTTCTGCAGAGGATCTTATGTTACGTTTTCAATTCGCTAATTTCGATTCGATTGTAATTAATTGTGTAGTTCTAATCCTTGCACAAAACTTACGGTTGCATCTCTTCTGCACAAATCGCAGTTTGCAGGCCGTCCTGTAGGTGGACAATCGGATCACGTCAAAATTCTGCGCTCCTGTGAAAGAAATGCATAGAAAAAACTTTACCAATTCACCAAAAACACAATGAAAACATATAAAACATTTATTTAAAATAGATGTCATTGACTCACTCATCTCCATAAAGAGCTGCCTCTTCTCCACCAGCGTCTTGCCTCGTTTACTGCCTTCTTCAATCATCCTGAAACAGATACAGTAAAATATATTAGGGTTAGCCACACTGTAAATAAATGGTCTATATGCCACTGTCACATTTAAAAAAAAAGTTTAGTCCTAGTGTTTCTTTAATCTTTCTTAAGGCATTGGTTTAACTAATTTAAACCCTGTTTCCCACTGGATTTCATATTAGGCTTTGGTTTAGTGCTATAAAGCGTATTTTTTACTTCCAGTCTTTAATGAGAACTATGCATCATCTTCATTCAGTCACACACTTTTCTAACCTTGGCTTCAAATCAATAGAAAATTTCTTCTTTAGAATTTAACTTGCAGCTTACAGCTCTTTTCTCAATATGTTTTATAACTGCACTGTCATTTTATTATTGACTTTCTGCCGTTGTGTCCTTGGGCAAGACACTTCGTCCACCTCGCCTCTAGTGTAGGAAGTGTAGGTGGTGCGAACTAGGAATGAATAGTATCGGTATCGGCTCAGTATCGGTATTGAACGATACTGATAGATTGATCTTGGTATAGTCAAATATAGATTCTCTAAGAAAAGCCAATTTTATTATGTTTCACTACTTTTTGTCATCCTATTTGTGTAATAATTTCTATGATGATTTCTGAAAAATATATAAAACATAGCCTGCCAAAATATGTTTACAATATTTCGGTAATATCATTTTTATCGACCAAACTAATAATTGGAATATCGATATGGGCATTTTCATTGGCCTAGAATTTACATACTGGTGCATAGTGTTGGGCGATATAGTAAAAATCAAATATCACAATTTTTATAAGCCAAGATCACAAGTTTTTTTTTTTTTTTTGTCCTAGACAGAAGATAGTTGGTTCATAAAATTGTTTTTGAAACCAGCAATTCAATGTAAATCCAATCCAATCTTCAGCATAATACTTTATAAATATTTATTTCCTTTATTTATTATTAATAGAACTTGCATTGTTACAGTAAAAATGACAGTGAAGAGCAGAGCATAAATGAATGCACTGTATCACGATACAACAGTCTTCCCAGATTAGCTTGATCTTCATAACTTCATATCACAATTCTATCATTTATATTGTCATATCGCCCACCCCAAACATTCCCATGGCTAACCTTTTTGCCACCATAAGAACTAACACCAAATTCAAACTACATTCAACCTCCCCATGTCCCTCTTTTTGGCTCTGACCCACAATTGACAACCATTATTATATCAAATTTACAAAACACTTACCTTTGAATGGCTAATCGTCAAACAATGCAGAGACTAAACCTCGACTCTGAAATAAAACACAGTAAAGATGGAGTTAGTGAAGTTATCTGTTAGACCGATGCCCACATTAACTACACAGATAAGCTGTTCCTCATTGTTGCCAGGCAGTGGACTTTTAAATGACTCATTAACATTGTGTCCCTGTGTCTTTGAGTCTAAAGGAGAAACCTGCTTTAACTATGCGCACCTTACACCTTTCTCTGATATGGACAGATAAGGGGGATGGCAACACTTTCAGTCAAATCTTGGGTCAAAATCTTGGTTTAGTTCTGGTTTAGTCCTAAATTAGCCCATACTTAGTCCAATGTTTGGCATTTATTTGTGACTAAACTGGGACTAAAGCCAAACAAGGGTTAAGCTCTTGTTAGGCTCTCAAATCTTGGGTCAAAATCTTTGGTTTAATCCTGGTTTAGTCCTTGATTAGGCCCTGCTTTAGTGCATTGATTGGAACTTTTTAGAACTAAGCAAGGTCTAAACTAAACAACAGACAAACAAGAAGATACACCACCAAACTATAAAGCACTCAGAGAGACCAGACCTCCGCCAAGGCAGCCAAAAAACAAAAAAATCCATATGATGATCCAGATTGCTCCCAAAATTGAATCAATTGTTCCATATGTCATTCTTAACATTCCGTGAAAATTCCATCCAAATCTGTTCAAATCAAGGACTATAGCAGGGCCTAGGAATGAGCAAAAAATTGACTCAAAAAGCCTGCCCCTAGGACTAAACCCAGGACTAAAAAGTGGTCCACATGTCAGATTAGTTAAACATTGTGTCCCTATGTTACTATCAAAGGATAAAACTGCATTAACTATGAGCTGTGTGCACCTTACCGCTTCCTCTGATGGGAAAAGATAACAGCAGTGAGGATGAACAACACACTCAATCCTTCTGCCAAATCATTGGTTAAAATCTTGGTTTAGTCCTAGGTTTAGACCTCGTTTAGTCCTGATTTTATCCTGGTTCAGTTCTTGAATAGCCCCCTAAAGACCAATTTCCATTTATCTTATGCTCAAGTACGATTTTATTGGACTAAACAATACAGCAGTAGTCAATTTTTAGGACTAAACCAGGACTAAACCAGGACTAAACCAGGACTAAACACAGGCCTTCTGCTGGTCCCTAAAGTCAGGACTAAACCAGGACTAAAAACAGGCCTTCTGCTGGTGCCTAAAGTCAGGACTAAACCAGGACTAAAAACAGGCCTTCTGCTGGTGCCTAAAGTCAGGACTAAACCAGGGCTAAAAACAGGCCTTCTAGTGGTGCCTAAAGTCAGGACTAAACCAGGACTAAACACAGGTCTAAACACAGACTTTCTGCTCAGGACTACACCAGGACTAAACTAGGACTAAACCAGGATTAAACCAGGACTAAACCAGAACTAAACATGGACCTTCTGTGTTTTAATTATACTTTTGACTTGTCTCTTATTTCTGTGAAGCACTTTGAATGGCCCTGTATATGAACTTGCCTTGCCAATGTTGTGAGTGAGGGATGTCTCCTCCAGTGAGTGGACAGTGTACAGTAATGACAGTGAGTCACAGTCAGAACTAAACCAGGACTAAACACAGACCTTCTGCTGGTGCACAAAGTCAGGACGAAACTAGGACTAAACTAGGACGAAACCAGGACTAAAAACAGGCCTTCTGCTGGTGTCCAAAGTCAGGACTAAACCATTACTAAATCAGGACTAAACCAGCTCTAAACCAGGACTAAAGACGTGTTGTGAGTGAGGGATGTCTGCTACAGTGAGTGGACAGTACAGTAATGACAGTGACTCAGACATTAGACCTGATTGATCTAAAGATAAAGATACCAGCAGCCTCCAACGAAACACAATTATTCTGATGTGAACAGGAAGCGACAACACCTGCATAAGGCCTACTCCGATTGATCTAATACTTTTTGAGCTCACACAAAAAGTAGTTGCAAGTTTAGTGGGTTACAGAGAAAGTGGGTGATATAGTCAGGATTAAAAGCTGTACTACCTGATTTCTCTATCCTTGTATTTGAGCAAAAATAATGACTCAATCAATTCTACAGCATAACAGAAGGCATATGAGGAAAAATAGACTTTAGACTGTGAGCTGTATTATAAGGGTTTTTGTTTCTAAATTGTATTAAGTATTGTAAAGATAATTGAATTGGATGTAAAATGAATGTGTAGTAAAAATAGTTTTATATCAGTGGTCTTCTGGTAGGACAGAAAATTCAAAGTCAACTGAAATCGTGATAAAATCGAGATTGTGATCTTGGCGTAATATAAGTTTGATATTTTTTTTTTTGCCATATCACCCACCTCTAAAACAATTTGACCCTCATAGATGGGATCCTATGAGAAGAAGACAGATGGAGAAAAAGGAGAGAACCCACAGGAACATGGGGAGGACACGCATATTCAAACATAAATAACTTGTACTAGCTCCGGTTGGATATTATGAGTAGTTACAGCCAAGATTGAAGTCGTGGGCCTCAGGAAAATAGTGGAAAAGGAGAGAACACACAGTAACACTGAGAGGACACGCATAATTAAAATGCTCTAGCCCTGGTGTGTATCACGTGTAGCTGAAGTCATGTGGCCCTCAGAGCTGCTATGAGGAGGAGACAGATGAAGGAAAAGGAGAGAACCTACAGTAACACGGGGAGGACACGCATATTAAAATGCCTTTATTCCAGCCCTGGTATGTATCACGTCTAGTTGAAGTTATGTGGCCCTCAGAGCTGCTATTTGGAGAAGACAGATGGAGGAAAAGGAGAGAACCCACAGTATCACGGGGAGGACACGCACATTCACACATAATAACTTGTACTAGTTCTGGTTTGAATCACATGTAGTTACAGCCGAGACCTGCTCAGAGCTAGTATGAGAAGAAGACTGAGGAGAAGACAGATGGAGGAAAAGGAGAGAACCCACAGTATCACGGGGAGGACACGCACATTCACACATAATAACTTGTACTAGTCCTGGTGTGTATCACGTGTAGCTGGAGTCATGTGGCCCTCACAGATAGAATCCTCCAGAGAAGAGAGTAGGAATCCCTGTGTGTGGTGTTTGAATATCCTCTGATTCGGAAGACTTTGTTGTGACAGCTCTTCTTTCAAACACACACACACACATACACACACACGTACAGAGACAGACACAGACACACACACATATTTACAGTATACACACACACACACACACACGTACAGAGACAGACACACACACACACATATATACACACACACAAGGGACACTAACATCTATCTACTGTATCTTCACTCACACGTCATGGTTTTCACAATAGAGGAACTCTGCAACTATGGGTCCTAGGCGGCAGTAGCTTAAGTGGAAGAGCAGGTTGGCAGTTCAATCTGTCTCACTCCAACCTGTTTATAGTGTTGTTGTGTCCCTGGGAAAGACATTTTTTTGTGAAGGTATAAAACAGTAAAGGAATAACCATCTATGAAATCTAAGCATAATTACAACTGAGCTTTACATTGATGCAATTTATTCATTACAGCCTGGATTGTTTGCAATTGTCCAATTTTACTTAATTGATTCCCCAAATTCTTATTGTACTGTAAATTTGCCATTCAGTGACATATCGTGTAAGTGTTTGCCCTGCAACCAGAGGGTAGGAGGTTCGAATCTCTGCCAAAGTGTATTCTCTTCTGTCCCTGAGCAAGACACTTAACCTGTATTGCCAATAAATGAATGTGATTGTGTGATTGGTGTTTGGCAGTGGTCAGAGAGCCCATAGGTACAGAATAGCAGCCACGCTTCCGTCAGTGTGCCCCAGGGCAGCTGTGACTACACAAGTTGCTTACCACCACTGGGATTAACTGTGGTGTGAATAAATAATGCAACTGTAACGCATCTTTTAGATATCTAGAAAGGCTATATACGTGGTATGCAATATTATCATTTCTGTCATTTTAGATAATGTATTATAGGCTTCCATATGGTGCTATTTTATACTATTATAGGCCTATAGTGTGCCTTGGGGTTTCTTTCAACTAAATAGTTTACCATGGCACAAACACGGTCGGTAAAAACACTGAAATACAGTGACAGTATCTCATTAACTACAGTATCTGATTGGTCTCTTACATAACGAACAGTAACCACATCACCACAGAAACACTGACTTATACAGACAGCACTACTTTAAACTGTCGGCCAATCAGCTGACAACTAAATACATCACAAAAGTCCATTGTAAAATACACAGCAGAGTATACCCACTGTACAAGGACGCACGAGTGGGCTTTGAATTGGCACGCGTAAAATTCAACTGTTTGTACGATGGTGTCAATAATTAATGTGCCAAATGAAATAAATGCTACAACACAAAGCATATAGGCATTTCTAGATATTTAGGGCAAAAATATAGTCTTCACATCAATGTTGGTTAAAAAGGTAGAAAAGGTAGGATTTTTTACAATAACCGCACCTTAAGCTTGCTGCTAATGACAACATCGTTTGGGGCTACTGCAGCATTGCCTTCCGCTGATATCATCCCAAACCAGCCTCCGTCCAATTACAATTTACCAGAAAAATACAACGACAATGCGGCACCAAAGCCACCACCAACAAACGGCTTTTAATTAACTATTACTTTATTAATTCAATAGGAAAAAACCGTGTCGTGATGCGTCTACATTTTGGTTTACAATGGCAATCCCGCATCTTATCATCACTGGTGCCTCGTATCGCGACATTTTTGGACGAGAATTTGTGACAGAGAAATGACAAGTCTTGTAATGTCAGCGAGTAGAATAGAAGCAAAAATGTAATTGGACAAAAAGCGAAATTGAAGGAAAAAATGCTTACCTTTGATGAATTTTACAGAAGTAATGACGACGCGCAGCAAAGAGGCATGATTATCGTGTTTTGCGCATTTCATTTCTCGCTATTTTTACGTGAATTTAACTCAAAAAGGCGTTGAACTGGGGCTGAATTGATGAAGGTAAATAGTGGCGCGCTGGTGTCCGCATCCTCAGCAGCAGCGGCGGGGAGAGCCAGCGGCAGAGGACGGCGCAGAGACGTAAATGCCATGCGCAAAGCACCTACTACACGCGCGTATACGCATGTGCGCGCACGCCGCTTAAAGGGGCACGAGGCTTTACTATTGCAGCTGTTCAAGTGAATTATGGTCGTTTATACTGTACAGAGGCTCCAGGGATCCGCGGGTGCAAGAGTTTGTAGTAAAAGTAGTGGGAAAACTGGGGTAAACAGGGAATAAATATGGACTAAACCAAAACTAAACCTAGACTACAGTACCAGATCAATTATAGGTATAGCTTCATGGAGAAGGAGGTGGATAGGCCAGATATTAACCAGGACTAAACCAGGTCTAAACTAGAACCAAACCAGGTCTAAATAGTTCAAACGTGAAACAAACATGGATAAACCAGGTCTAAACAGGAAGCAAGACTAATCCAGAATATAAATTTATCCCTCCTCTGTACATGTCCCATTTATTCACGATCCCTCCTTTGTACATGTCCCATATATTCACTATCCCTCCTCTGTACATGTCCCATATATTCACGATCCCTCCTTTGTACATGTC
>JAVQKG010074449.1:0-12235 GCA_036025885.1 Hypseleotris bucephala
AACGTGGATCTATACATATTGAATTCTGGCCTGTATGTCTTATTGATTTAAATGTTTAGCTACAATATTTTAAGTGACTTTGCAGACTGTAGTTCAAGATATTTTAAAACAGCACAAAATTGCATTATCAAAAGTTAAAGTGGGATTCCTATAGGCCTACAATTACGAATTTTAGAGAAATTTATTATTGACTTTTAATTTTAGAAAATGATATGCCAAGTTTAGGGCCATGCAAAAAAGTGTAATAAGACACTTTTGCGCATAAGTAATAATTGAAGTTTTCAGGCCTAATTTAATATCTAAATGTATAAATGCCTTTTAGAATATTTCTACCACTACAGGACCAAAACGGGAGGTGGTCTTCGGTTCTAAGATGCAGCCGGTGTCTGGTGGCCCCTAGCCAGGTCTGCACAATGTCAGCAGTGAATATTCAAATTCCCAGACCTCTCATAAGAACTAAATGCGTCCAGTCTGTATGTGTGTGTGTGTGTGTGTCCGTAGAACTAAAACGGCCTGGTCTTACTAAAAGGTGGGAGCCAGGCAGGCGAATGGGCGGATGTTTTGGTGGAGGTGATGGAGAAGGTGGTACAGCAGTGATTGATGGAGGTGGACTGATTAGCATCCAGATGTAATGCGGTGCGCCACAGAAAAAAACTAAACTTAAAGGCCCGGGTACACGCGGTGAATTGTGGGTAGAGCTGAGAGAAGTTGTGTGGGGGGGGAGAGACTTTGATGATCCAAAAGAACTTGGGAAAGCCTAATTAAAAGACCCACTTAACGTATAGTAGCGCGCCAATAAAACGTTGCCGTTCTAATGGGCTGTTTAATAATTTGTTAGGCGTAATTACCATCACAATTCATTTACAGATCGCTAATCCAATGAAATACTGTAAGCTGCTTCAATGTGAATATAAAAAAGAGAGCAACACAACGTTAAAAAAGAAATCAGGAACACTGTGTGGTCATTATAGACACACAGAAAAAGGCGTCAAATGTGCAAAAAATACAACTAAACTTCATTAATTTTGGACTAAAACAGCCAACATCTAATTCCCTTCCAGATCAAGCACTAAGCCCCCAAAAAGGCATCTCAAGTAGAATAAAATATTTGAAAAATGGCCTATAGATAACGTTTATTGTAGGCCTCCTCGTGTCCAACTCGCGTCAAAAGTGCGTCGTTCTCTGTCGTGGCATTGTGCAGTGGGCCGTGCGTCGCTCCGCGTTTGTCTGGCTGCAGCGGAGCTCATTAAAACGCTTAATAGATGGGCCCATTTAAAAGGTGAGAGGGAGCGGGCAGACGCGAGGAACGTGAAATAGAGACCCCCATTAACAGCCCCTTGTCGTCCCGTAGTCCCGGAGGGCGCTCTTTGACTGTGCCTCTGCCTGGTACCACAGTGACCCTATATATTCTTTGGTAATGCAGAGAGTGTAAAAGTAACGTGGCAACTTGTATGAGTATAGAAAATATTTCAATATAGAGGCATGCAAAAACAGTAACATAATTTAAGGAGACATAGCCTAAATGAAAAAAAAAAACTACATTCTTATCTAGGCCCATCTCGACAAAACTAAGGATCAATCAGTGAACTAGAAGTAAAACAAAAATAAACAAAATAATTTACACAAAGCTCAATTATTCCTAAAAAATACCCACACCAGAGTAAACTAT
The DNA here is from genome assembly GCA_036025885.1 of Hypseleotris bucephala. Lineage (NCBI taxonomy): Eukaryota > Metazoa > Chordata > Actinopteri > Gobiiformes > Eleotridae > Hypseleotris > Hypseleotris bucephala. The sequence continues at coordinate 1,670 of JAVQKG010074449.1, forward strand.
ATTTTTGACGTCACCAGTTTTTTTCATTTACAAGTCATAAAGAAGTTAGAATTCAGATTGATTGATTGTGATATAAAAATCTTCAACATCTTCAAAAGCCAAAAAACTGTTGGAGTGGTGCATAGAACCTTTTTTTTATTTGAATAAAAACGTTAAACTATAAAGGCCTGTTGGACACACCATTCACTTTAATGGCGCATAATTGAAATAACAATATATTTATAAGAAGAATCCTTGAAGCCATATGCTCGTTCAATAAATAACTTCACTGACTGACTTAAGATGTTGAAAAAATGTTTAGTACAAACTTTGATGCAAAAAATATATACTGTACTTAGTAAGGTAGAGTTTAACAAATGGTTTAAGATGTATGAGCCAATTGAGATTTCTTGTAGCCACGGTTTACGTATGATAAAATTTGGGTTTGAAATTAGTATGATGCAAGTTAAATGTTGTTTGAATGTTGCAATGAAAATGTACATTGGCCTGTTACTATAAGATTATGAGATATGAGTGCAAGTTCTAAACGGGTTAGACATTTTAAGCATAGTTTAATAAATTAATCCGTTTGCTAAATCCAACTGGGCAAAGTGGCTAAAGTGAATCTACATTTGGCTAAGTAGACTATATGACAAGCCCTGATTCCAACCATCTCAAACCTACTATGTAGACTGTTAAATGTTCAATTTCATACAATACGCTTTTATTTTCGGGCGGTCAGGAGCATGTTGTATACCCACCCATCGCCTTCTCATCGATCAACGCCCCCAAAATGTCTGACATGTTGTCCACTTCTCTGTCTTCTTTCTCCATGACGATTGCTCCCCTCATCTTAAAATAAGGGTGGGGGGCTGTTGTAGAAAAGGTCTCAAATGTTAATGAGTGCTCCAGGATTTGGTCTCTGGGCTGTTAACAGAGCTGATGAGGTTAGTGGTTTGTTTATGCTCTGTTGTCATCCACTTGAAGGATGGGCCTATGGAAGTCTGCTGCTCTCCGAGGTCCTGACATGGGGGTCCCAGCCCGGGGTGGGGGGCGAATAGGGGTCTGTCTCGACTCACTTTTCACTGAGGCCTTAACTCATCTCTTACTAAAATATATGGAAGGTTCCGCTCATTTTGGTATCTAAGATAATTTGGTGTGACTTTATGATGATGTACTGTATGTGATGGGAGATGAGGAATGGGAACATATAAGAATGTCTCATGGATAAGAGTTAAAGGCATGTGCTTTGGTCTGTTTTTGGAGTTGAGATGTCTATGAGAATTTTATAGGTAACATAATACAGTATGTATATGAGTTACAGGTACAATTGCATTCACTTTGTCACTATAAACAACAACAATTGTAATTTAGATAGAACACTAACCAAAATTTTAATAAACAATCATATATTTTTTATCTGCTTCTCATGCTGCCTTACCACATCTTTGTGAATGAGAAATATTTTTCAATTGACTTCTACAATACAAATACAGAAAACAAAAAAAGATTTTTTTTAGAGCTTTCCTTCAAAAAGCAGTCTAAATTAGTAGTAGTATATAATCATAACACTAATCATAGTTTCAAATTGTTTTCCTGAGACATTTGCAAGTAGGAAGAACATGCACATGGTTTAGTAACTATTTCAAAATTCCCCCCTGAGATGCAATTTGAACAAATTATTTTGAAACTGACAATTTTTTCATTTCATTTTTGCATCCAGAACTTGTTTCCATACAACTATCAGCACTGCCTTATACAATTCCCCCTGTTCTCTTACTAGGAATGAACCTCCATATTTTTTATGTGTAGATTCTTTCTTACAGTGCCCCTAATCTATGTGTTTAAAATTGATATGACTGTTTTGCCAGTAGCGACGCCACCAATACATAAATATGGATAAGACGTACATGGCCACTTTATTAGGTATACCTTGTACATCCGGACTTCTGTATGATATGGTCTTTGGCTGCTGGAGTGTCAGGTGGCTTGGCAGTTTGCATCAGATCTTGTATATTTTTTTTAACTTCTTCTTAGTGCCTAAAAAGTTAAATCTATTAGTTTTTCCTGTTATAAATTGTCACCTAGTTCCACATAAGCATCCTTAGAAACATTTGTATACAGCTGATGTTTACATGTTGCTGCTGGGGAGTGGTATAGTAGCACTGCGACCCAGACGAGGCAGTGTGGGAACTCCAAGGAGAATCATGTATGGAGTGTGTGACTGTATGAGGAGGGGAGGACTATATGTGTGTAGCTATGAGCTTGTCAAGCCTGGGAACTGTTTACTGCAGGGAAAACGCACCAACACAGAACAATGAGTGAGCCGTAGCCTTTCTAAATAAAAAAAGGCATTTCGACTTTCTTCCTCTCCCCACCTCCACCCCCCCTATCCTAAAGGTCACAGAGTTAAGAGATAGGGAGTCCGCACACAAAAGCCTACATCCAGTCTGTCTACAGTCTGGCCTGGGCCACTGCAATGCCAAGGCTGAAATCATATAGTCAACAAAGTGGTCCCATACTGTAGCTAAGCAAGATTGTATCTGATTTTTACTTACTTCTGATTTGTTCTTGATGTTATAGTTTTACTGTAAAGCACTTTGATCACTTACTGTTGCAAATAAATGTTGATTAACTGATTGAAGTAGGTAAATATAGTTACTAAACTTGGCCACTTTATTATGCAAACATTTGTACCTGCTTGCAAATTCTAGTATACCAACTGACTTAGAGAATATCATTCATTTATTAATTTTTTAAAGATATTTTTGGGCAATTTTCCGGCTTTATTGACAGGACAGTAGACAGAAAGGAAATCAGGGAGAAGAGTGGGGAGTGACATTTGGCAAACTGTCGTGAGCCGGATTCGAACTCACAACACTGGGACGAGCACAGTATGCTCTGTATATGGGCTGCGTTCTCAACTGACTGAGCTAAACTGCAGCCCAAAAAAAACATTTTGAGTATTTCAAAATTGTGTGTTCTACTGGTATTTTGTCTTGAGTTAGAATGGTTTAGAAATTATGCAATATTAAAAAAATGGCAATTCTGTGGGTGCAAATGCCCAGTTGAGGCTGGTTAGAGATCATTGGAATACCACATTAGCTTAGATAGAGCCAAGTCTGAGCTCATTATCAACAGTCACATAGCTAAGCATATTTTTACAGCTTGTGCAAGTTGTGTGTATGTGATCCGGCCTGATGGTGTGCACAAAGAAACAAAGCTGAGTTTACTGCGTACTTGTCAAGCTCGTGACATGGCCGTCGTTTCTGAGGCCCCTACATCACAAATTGGTCCGAGATAAATGGCACTTTGCTGAGCACCAAAGTTTTTAGTCCAGTCGTCAACGTGATTTGTGTGTCGTTATGATGTCTGCCCAGGTCTAGTGTCAACAGATTGCTGATGCCGCGCTTTGCCTTGCTCTATTAATGAGTTTTGGTTTGGCTCGCCTGGAAAAAAAAATGTCTGTCTGTTAGCTAATTAAAGAAACTCAATCACTTTATACTCCAATCAATTACCTTCAGAGAGCGGTAGAAACAGCGGCGACAATGTGGTCTTGTGTCTAACATTAGCTAACTGGTTTATGGCATTGTTTCTGGGTTTTATGTGGGGTCCAAAACAAGAGGCATGCTATGATATCACTCATATAAGCTGCCAGTCTTATTGAAGTTGAGTGGACAATCTACTCTACTGGGCTGATGGCATGTTTTCATACAAAGGAGGTTACTGTAGGGGCCGCAAGAAGTTAGTTGAGTATTTTATGCTTGATTATGTAGGGCCTAAGACATTCTAAGCAATGTAGTTTAATGTCACAATAGTTCTCAAAATACAACAAATAAATACCAATTTCTAGTCTATCAAATCTAACCGTTAACTACCCAGTGGCCACTATATTAGTGGCCACTGGGTAGGGGATAGGGTGTAGGTGATAGAGGTGGGGGGGGGGGCAATATGTGCTGACTGGACACCCATGATTACAATTACTGTATGAAGTCACTTTTCAGGATGCAATAATAAATGGCATTTTCTTTTCTCACACTGATGGGAGTGTGTGGCAATAAACAGGAATGATTAAACAATTGCTTTGAGAACATGGGAGTAACCGTATGTTCCTTAGCTGCTCGGGGGATCTCCCTGGGTGGAGGAGGTAGACCATAAGGAAAGGTCACATACTTAGAGATTGAAAATGAGACTGCTTAAGGGTAGATAGGAGATGGGTTAGCCTGGCATGGCATCACATCACGCATAACAGTGTCTGTGCATGGCCAGTAAAAGAGTGTGTTTGCATGCTATGATTTCTGCACACATTTCATCTCCTTACTGAAGCTCATTAAGTGCTGACCCCTGGCCTGCTCAGGATGGTGGAGATGAGGGGAGGAGATATGATCAAAGCTGAGAGCCTTCCTGATGGACCAAGACACATCCACCTGATTGGATCTGCTGTCCGACACTTGTCGTAGCCAAGGACCCAAACAACAAAAGATAACATGGGAACAATCTTATCTTCAGCATGAGACAGGAAACTCCTATTAAACAAGTATTGTCATCAGTCCAGACCAGATTTTAGTGACTTTGAACATGGCATGATTCTTGGTGCCAGGTTAGAGGATTCAGAGTGGAAAATTATGATTCTGAGATTTGTATGTACAACAATGTGGTTTGGAGATAACAATTTGAAAAAGACATTCGGGATAATGCACGTCGGTGGGTAAAAAAGGTGAACTAGACCAGTACTACAAGGTCAACTTAATAAAGTGGCCAATGAGAATAGGTTGTGTGACCTTGATATGAATCATGATTAGCAAAACCACTACAAACAAATCCTAAATCACAGTAATCTTAGTCATAGTTCATGGTAAAATAATTAATTTCTGTGTATTGAATGTTTTTTTTGTGTGTTTTTTAAGTATTTTATTATGCCAAAGAAGTGATCAACTCATCATATGTGCTTTCATGCGTTCACACAGACTTCTTGATATGGTGTTTGAGACATGCATGTGGAACATGTACACCACTGATGTTTGGTCCAGTCAGGGTCTCTGCTGCAGAGGAAAGAATGCGATCCAGGGGACTGGAATGCGGGCTGATTAGCGCTCCTTACCTGTAAGTGAACTGGACGTGCCGGCGTGTGATGAGTCCGAGGAAACAAGGGAACAATAGGACAGTAGAGATTCCTTTCCATGTCACATTCCAGCGATCCAGTGGCCGGGGCCCCCTGCTCCGAGCTTTGATGAACCCTCCTGACGGCTTCCTGGGATTGTCACTACACCACAAACACAAAAACACCAAGCACTCGGTGAGTGGAAGAGAGAGCGCGGCCCTGCTCAGGATGTCCTGTTTTGATTAGCGTTAGCATCCTAAAAGCACCGTCGAAATATTATTCTAACGCTGAGAAGAGCTCCGCGCTGACACATCCACAGCTTTCCACTGGCTGACCTGCTGGGTCAGATCTACGACAATGAGCAGGAATCAAAGAGGTGCTTCTCACCAGTGATCCAACAGAGGAAATCTTGTAAGACAAACAAAGAGCTACAATGAGAGGGAGAAAGTTATGTTCTGCCAACAGGTGTCAGCCTCTCAGAATACATGCAAAACATGTCATGTTTATGTTCACAGGAAGTCAGCAATAACAGCAGTCAAGCCAGTATAAAGCCAAATATTGTGATTCAAACACGAGAATATGCTACTTCATTACAATAAGCATGTTTGGATTTGAGCTGTTGATTACATTAAATCAATAATTTTAGTCAAATGTTGTCATGTTCAGAACTAGCCTGCTGAAGTTTTGTTGATGCAACCCAGCACCAACAATCTCCTATTTTAGAAATTGACGAGATACATGGATTTCTGAAGTTCATTTTCCCAGTCTTTCAAGAAGTAATTATGTGCGTATGAAGATGATATGCATTATTTTAAGCCAGTTGTAATAATTAGTCACACAGTACATTATTTTAGTATCTTTCCATGAGCTATTCAAAAAGGAGAAGCCTACTGTTCTCGGCAAATCTTGTTTATTGTCATTTTAAAGCTTCCTACTACTAATGCCACCAATTTACTTAGCCCCTTAATTAACTCTAACAAAAGCAAATATTTCCTGAGCTCTTGATTTCCTCTGGTGTAGATTCTCCTTGGTATTTTCCTTGGTAGCAGTGGAGTGTGAAGTGCTCCCTCTCTGTGTCCTCTTTGGGCCTGTCTCTGGTGAAATCAGGAGGCAGTGAAGCAGCACAGCCTGGTTTGTTGTTCCGCTCCTGCTCTAGGGCTTATAGTTTGACAGGAGGGCTCCACTTTGTTCACCTCAGTGTCCAGAAGGGGACCCCTGGGGGACACGAGGCCTGGATGTCTCTGTCAGGACCGTGGCAGGACTGGGGCGATGGGGGGCCTCCGCTGCTTACCGGGTCAGTGGACAAGCTAATCGATTTTATCTCTGTTTCGCACACTGTGCCGGACCCCTGCTGACCTGATATGCATGTTCACTGTTCAAAGTTGGGCTCTCTCTCCATCTTCAAAGTGCTCAGTTTGCGTCTTTAGATCATGTTTCCATTTTCTTTTTTCAGGCTAGTCTCCAACAGTAAGATATAGCCAGTTGGAGTGTCCCTTATTCAAGTATGATGGCAGATTGACTGACTAAAGTTAAAAAGCAGTTTATTTATATAAGATACTTTGCCTATGTATGTGTCTATGTCAGCACATGCAACTAGCTGACCATTGCCCAAGCTGTACCCCTCCAATGGCCCATAGTTACAAGGATGGATACCCTATATAAAAATAAAAATAATGGCGCCACAGTGGCCAAGGTTTTTTCAACATTTTTGAGTTCATAATTCATTCACACCACAATCACATTGGTAGTGGAAAAGTTCTTATGTTGCCACAGCTGCCCTGGGGCACAGTGACATTAACGTGGCTGCCACTTTGCACCTAATCCCCCTCCTACCACCATCAAATACTAACCGCACAACCACTGTGGGTTAAGTGTCTTGCCCAGGGACACAACGATAGTATGACCACTGCGCCACTGCCGCCCCAAACGGATAAAGGAATATTAGTGAATGCAAAAATCTCGCTCACTCAGGCAAGAGATTCAACAATGTTTAGATTTCTAAAACAATATTCTGGCTTTAAATAAACTGAAGATAAAAATACATACTATACCCACTTTGGGATCCTGACCGACCGAGTTAAGAATCCCTGCTTTAAAGCTTATAGAGAAACTATGCCGCACTGACCACACTTTCCTCCACATCATGTAACCATTATTTAACCATGGTCCTTTACAGCTTTCCTTTATTACTATATTAGTTATGATTTCACCCATAATCATTCACTACTTCTACTGTTTGCACTTAGGCGAGAGAGAGAATCCCAATAAATGCTTAAAACGCTAACACATGTGACTTCCCTGAACACAGATGAGTGGGCTGTTTGGTCTGCCCTGGCTAAGTCTACTCTGAAGAACCCACGCGGCCGCCCTGTGTTGTACTTGGCTGGCCGTCTGCTAACTGTCAGCGCGGTATCTCCTTACACTGATGAATGGGAAGTTTCCAGACCTTTCCCAAAGCTTTCATTCCCCTGTCCCAAAGATTCAAGTCAAAGGAATGGTCCAGGAAAACAAGGGCTTCTCCTCTGCATGTCCACAGCAGACACTAAGACGGGTACTGAGGCTAAATTTAAATGTTCCCTTGGTGGAGTAGTGGGATGCTAGATAGAAAGATAGAAATATCAACTAATATGGCTGATGACATATGGGCTACATATGTCACAATATGTTAGCAAAATAGCTTGAGGGTTGTATTTTGTGAAAGTAAAAAACGAAACACAACAGGAATAACCACGAGTTTCTTTTGAATCAGAAATACTGTATGGGTCTATATTTTTTCTTATTGATATGATAGCTAGCAATCTACTATTATGCTAAATGTGTTCAGTTATGCTAAATGGTGCTGTCAGATAAATTAACTTGCTAGCTGTTGCTTAGCCTAATAAAATGGTGGTTTATGATATGTCTATGGAACATTTAGGAACATTTGGGAAATTTTGTTTCCTGTGCCTCAATTTGTTGTTTTTTGAGAAATATCATTTAACTATATTTCTACTTGAGTAAAATTATTGGCTACTCTACCCACTTCTGGTGATTAAGCTATGAATAGTTAGATTTTAATTACATGAGATTGAAACTCATTCTCTTTGGTGCCTGTCTTCTACATTCTTCTGTAAATCCTACAGAATGTTTGCATGCATCCCCTTAGGGCCAGTAATGCCTGAATTAAAGTTAAGATTTATATGCAGTCGTAAACACATAGACATACACATGTATTTTATATTCATTCAGTCCCCTCATTCAGACATATTTGTACATCCATAGACCTACAGTACCTGCAGAGCACTGGCAAATGGCATGGGCCAGTGCAGGAGTGAGAGCATGTCCCCATGCCCGCACATTAATCGCTGCCATGTGACAGTTCAATCTACAAGGGGCTGAGCAGAGTGGGCTACTTACCAGGGCAGGTCATTACCAAAGCATGGAAGCAGCCAATCGGATCAGCGATCAATGACAAAGGCTGCTGGGGAAAAAAGTGAGTAAAAAGAGGTAGGGTCCGGAAAGCCAATGGAGATGTTTTGGGCACGAGGGTGGGAGATAGGTGGGCTGAAGGTAAATTCTGGAGATGACAAACAGGCTGTCAGAAGAAGAGAAATATGGATATTCATGACACACAACAAAAATATGAAAATGTGGCTTTGTGGCTTTTTGTGGTAGAAGAGTAGGGTGTCTAAAATTTGAGAGTTGGCAGTTTGATTCCCTTTCCACCCAGTTCATACTGCCATTGTGTCCTTGGGCAAGACACCCACTTTGTCTGAATGTGTAAATGATGCAATGATTAATGGTATGGTTGTCACATATCCGCCTGTCTGCCCCAATAATCTGATGCATCACCCTCAACCCCCTAACGCCAACAAGAAAACCATGAATTTATTTACATATTCATTTATACAACCTATGGTCTATCTATACTAAATATGTGACACGTGATTTCTATGTAGCAGTAAAAGTAAAAAGAAGACAAAACCTGGAAAGCTAGCAGAGATGTTGTGGTGAAGGGAGGGAGATAGGTGGGCTGAAGGTCAGTTCAGGAGATGACAAACAGGCTGTCATGAGCACTGAAATGAAGATATTCATCTGATGGCGCACCACAAAAAAAAATGGCCCCTTGCAAGTGCACACACATAAAAGTGCAGAGACAAGGGCCGGAGCTGCTTGATTGAGAATGCAGCAGGGGGAATTTAGTGTGAGCCATTGTTTTATGAATTCCATATACAAGATGTTGGCAGTCTACAGCGGTCTTTTAGTGGTCAGTTTGAGCACTGCTGTAGTAAAAGTAATGACTGGCTGTGAATTTAAAAAAAAAAAAGCAGTTCATGAAAATGCCACAACTCCCCTGTGGCCCTGTCCTGGCTGCCCACTGGTTACCATGGGAACTACTGCCATTTCTGCAATGTTCAGACAGTGATGTTGACAAGTCAAGAGAGGGAATTCCATACATATATCATACAATTCCATAAAAGGTGATTCAAGACTATCCAAAAACATGCAAAAGAAATTAAGATCTAAATTGATCTGATGTATGCAAAATAAGTTATCATCATCAGACTTAATTTAATAATTTAGTCGAACACACAATACACACACACACAACCTGCAAATGTGCCAGGGCAGACTGACAGATGTGACCTCTCAGAACCATGGTATGACAAAGTGTCTTGCCCAAGTACACATGAACTGGTGGGATTGAACTGCCAACTTTTCTGTTAGTGGGCAAACATTTTTACCATGTGTGCCACTTTTTGTTGCTTTGAACTTTTCGAGATGTGTTGCTGTCATGAAAATTAAAACGGTTAAAACAATTCATCTGTGGTTAATGTTATAAGTTAAATGTAGTAAATTATAATACTGATTTTTATGGACCATTAGATTCTATTTTATTCACATTTTAGACCTCGCACTGCATTCCAGCCATATGCAGTCTTTCTACAGTCTGCAATCTTGATAAGGGCGTATACAGACAATAACAGTAACTTTATTTGGCCAGGTTTCTGATTAAACAACAAGGAGATTTCTCTTTTTCCCCTTTGAGACTCAGAACAGGAGAACAAGGCCGTTTATCCTGCACTATCTCTCAACAAATCCACTGGTCCGCTCCCCCGGTCACATACACACGCACACGCACACGCACACGCACACACGACGCACAAGCCGTCCCACTGAGTGATGATGAGCTATTGTGGAGACGCTGCCCTTCGACCCTCTCCCGTCTTTATAGATCACTCTCTGGCAGAATCATATTCCCTAATGCCAAGTTCCTGTCTGTCAGATAGTCTCCCTCTCCACTGACTTTCACACACCAGTTCATCCCAGACATATCTAGCCTTGTTTATTTAAAAAAAAATCTGAGAATTACCAAATGTTAGGATGTAAAGTTTCATTTATTCTGCACAAGTCAAGTGTATTTGAGAACGGTGTTTTATAGTCTTTTTGAGTTGACCATGCTTCGTAAAAGCTCAGAATTTCTTGATAGAATACTACATTAAACT
>JAVQKG010074558.1:0-10063 GCA_036025885.1 Hypseleotris bucephala
GTTACTAAGTTACCATGCTCTCATACATTATCATTGAGGATGAACCCGGTCAGATGGTTCAGGGGGAGTATCTAGAATTTAAAGGCTTTCTAAGGGAATTACAGAAGATGTTTGCAACAATTCAAAAACTAATGCCTGTCAATGTCACGCTCGACAATAAAGCAGCCTTGAAAATAAAGACTACTTCTGAGTCACTTGCCAATATTACTGTACCATTGGTGAAACTATTAGCACCGAAATAGCACCATTAGCATCAATGCTAATTGCGATTATCATTAGCATCTCTAAATTAGGGATGCACCGATACCAATACTGGATCGGATATCGGTGCCGATCCAGGTCTTTCAGCTGGATCGGTGGATCGGTAAATGTGGCCGATACTGGAACCGATATCATTTTTATACTTTTTCCTAATTATGAGCAGATAAATAAAGTGGCCAATGACATTATATTACACTATAACACACAAATGACAAAAGTTGAACATTTTTTATGATTATCTGGTCTTAGTTCTATCATATTTTGGTTTAATATTTTTTGATAATACCATGTCTTTAGTTTTTGCATTACTATCAGTGGATATCGGGTATCGGTCGATCCACAAAGCCCAAATATCGGGATCTGTATCTGGACTTAAAAAGCTGGATCGGTGCATCTCTACTTTAATTATCACAAAATCCATAAAGAATGACTTTATTATATTTCTTTTTAACCTTCCTCTTCTCCTTTTCATAGACTTTCAAAACAAAATTGTTTTAGGAGATATTTGAACAACTGGATAGCACCAAAACAAATGTGTACAACAGAGCTCCTCCTCATTCCTTAAACTTCCTGATTTACGCAGCAGGCAAATAATAACAGACAATGTTAATCAATCACCACGAGTCCTGGATATATGAATGAGATACATTTTTTCAGTGTGCCTAATTAATAGTTCTCTAATGCACAGTAAAGGCAATTTTAAGTGATATTTTGAAAATGCATGTTTTAAACATCTTCTGTACTACCTTTAACTGCAGTATTGTAGTATAGAGAAAGAAGAAATTATCTTCAGCTCATCAGAACTCTAACTCTGAATGAAGTTACACAGAGTAGTGCCGAGTAGAATAAACTTGGGACAAAGAACAGAACTGATAAACTGAACGTTCAACCATTGGTCAAATCATGTTAATGTTTTAAATGCAATATTCTATTTTTCAATTTTAAATTAATCTGAAACAACTAAACAATTATGTTCATTGCAACTCTTAGACAGAGCTTTATAAATGAAGATAAAATAAATGCCCTAACACATTTCAAGACCATTGTTTCAAAGCTAATCAGAACTAATTCATCAAAGTCAAGGAGTAGGCAAGCAGTATACACCCTGTTTCAACTACTCTAAACAAACAAATAGTGAATGAAAAATCAATCTACACAATAGGATCACCCACTGGCAGTTATTAACATTTACAATTAAAGATTCAGACCTTTTAATCTGCCAAGTCATCAAATAGAATTGAATTGGAAAACATTTTAATGGGTTTCAATTGGTATTAATCACATAAACATCCACATCTCATAAATAAATACCTCATGCAAGATTTTGTGATTGGTTCAGTCTGCAGATGGAGTGACTGACGATGAACCATACCCTGGTTAATAGATGGTGACAATACAGTCTGCTGGGAAGGGTTTTAACTTTTTGAGTGAGTGAATTTAAAAAACCACAAGCGCAAGGGAGTAAAAAAAAAGTCCAAAAGAAGTGATGTAAAACAAGATCAGAGGGAAAACCTAATAAGAGATCACTCACAACACCAGCCTCTGGAGGAAATGCACCACCTACCACCACCTACCACCACCTACATATCACCATCAGAAATGCACCACCTACCACCACCTACATATCACCATCAGAATCAAAACAAGGTGTTGAATAATGTTTGGAATTTGGTTTTCCTCTACTTAGGTCGCAAAGTAAAGCCATGACTACAGCGCTATATGAGGACGATAACCGAATTACTGGAAAAACATACTTAGACAAAATGGCACCAGTGGAGCCAACAATTGAGTTAACATGAATTTGATCTGAATTCCAGTGTCAAGGTCATGGCTCATTTTGTGAGATAATAGTGGAACTTGAGTGTATTGCAGTTTGATGGCCAGAAGATGCAGTGCTTCTGTTATAATGATTACATTTAGAAGGCCCGCAAAGTTATTTAAAGCTTTTTAGAGTCTTTCATTGCAATTAATTCTCACTAAATCTATTGAATTAGTGCCATTAGATATGGAAATGCCAAAGTAGCGCATTATTTTTTTGACACAATTTATACATATACCTCTATGTTGTGTAGTCTGAATGCAATTTTAATTGTGTCACAAGTCCTTGATGAAATATGGACTAACACAACAAATGAGAGTACTAGGAAAAGTACCTTAGGTATAATATAGGTGGAATTTAGAATGTCCAGTGCTTCAATTCTATGTCGGAGTACCCTGGAGAGAATCCACTGTAGCACAGGAAGGACATGCAGACTCTAACCAGAGACATTATGAGTCATCCAGGCTAAGAATTGAACTCACAACCTCCTTGCTGGAAGACAGTACCACTAACTGCCATTGTGTTCTCGAATACAAAACAAAAATAAAGTCAACAAGTTTACCACTAACCATTCAACAGGTGCCATGGCAACAGTACATGTAAGCAGATCGCCCCCATTGCCCTTGACTTTCTCCTCTAAACACAAAGGCACTTTTCACACTGTCGTCACCCTAATCTCCAGCTGCTTGCCTTCATTGTGTCTCCTCCATCACAGATACTTATCAAGGCACTGGAGTCTGACGCCACCATTACTCAAAATTAATAACCGCGGCTGCATGTTTATCATAGTACACTTTCACACCCGGCCTGCCAGAAATAATCACCTTGCTGTTTGTGCGTGTGTGACAGAAGCGATGAGAGGCCAAGACATAGCAAAAAAAATACACACAGCGACAACTGGAGGATGCATTGGGTGTGAAAATATGCTGAGAGAAGGAAATGCGCGATCAAAAACAAAAATAGAAGAATACGTCAAATGAATATGTGCGCATCTGCCATACCTAATTATAATATCTCCATAACACCTCCCCATCATGTCTGACAAAGGGGCAACACTAGCGCTCCTCCTGAATCCACTCCGCTAAGCAGGACCCTAATCTGTGTTGACAGCCAATCTGCTCCAACAAGGCAGGGCTGAGTAAATAAAAAGAAACCTGGCTTTTTAATTTGCAGTATGATCCACGGACAAGGCAAAAGGCTTCCCCCGCTGGAATACAAGCGGAAGGAAAGGGTAATTCTTAGTGGTATAGGTCTACAAATATCATATCCGTGTGGCGTAAGTGTTAAAAAGGCAGAAAAATGAAGTGGCACGGACAAGAGGAAGGCAGCCCTCAGCACCTCAGCTCAAATCTGGCAAGACAGGTGGTAGAAGAACAAGACAAGGACAAATGACTGTCTGTCCGCAGCGCTGGCACCACTGACATTATCTATGGCATTTTACAAAACGTCCAAAAAAAACTAAAGGAAAGACGTTACCTAAAAATTGTTGACTGGAGGATACTTGGTAAAATAATAAAGCAGATTTAGACACTTTTGGGGAGCTATTAGTTCAGCTTGTCCATACTTACGTTAACACTGCAGAAAAGTTTTGGGTCATTAGCTGAGCCTCTAGTTGTCTAGTTCAGATAACAGTTATAACAGTGTACTTTCTACTCTGCTGCATCATTACTCTATACAGGATTGCATCTGAGTTTCTATTTTGTGACATTTTTTTAAAAGAAGATGCTACTGAACTAAAACAATTGAATCCAACAACATGCTGTGAATAAGCTGAAATTGAGTCAACTGAAGCAAGTTTGTTGCATTTACAGCATTTTTGACGATAGTGTCTAAGGAGATAGAGCAGGTCGTACACTAACAGGAAAGTTGGAAATTCAATCCCTGGGCAAGATCATATTGTTGTTGAGTCCTTGAGCAAGACAATTCACTACCTATATTCTGACTTACTATGTGTAAGTTCTTTCACAAAGTTGGAATGTGATTCTTTGAAAATATCCTGGATTCAGACAGTGATCCAGATTGTTCCCAAAATCAAATCAGTTGTTCATAGTGTCATTTCTTGTTATAATTTCCAGACAATAAGGGAATTGTGTCAAAACAGTTATATACACATCATTCTGTGTCTCAGGAAAAAGTAGTTGTCCACTAAACAAAAGTTTGTGGTTACTAACACACCTCCTGTCTATTGCCTGTATCGACTCTGGTGCTTTGAATGTCTTGAAAAGTACTTTATAAATCAGCTGCATTATCATTATTCTGAATATGCTGCAAATGTTATAATGTTATATTAATGTTATATTAAGATTAATTTAATTTCACAGTGTGACCCTTTTGTGAGTGCCTCTAGCGCAGGTGTGTTCCTCCTAACACTCATCTCCTTTCCAGTCAAGGGGTTGTTTCTGGGAAAATGGTCCTCCAATTATTTCTTACTTCATAAGCTTCTGAAAGTCAAAAAGCCCTCCTAGTCACCCCTCATCTAGTCCCATTTTGATGAGAGGGGACCAAAATGCAGAACAGGCAATTTGCACTGTGATTTGTGATGCTCCTAAGTGATGGAGTTATGCAGAAAAATTTGGCCACGAGAAAAAAAAGCAAGAAAAAGAGATAGACCCACTGAATATTGATTGCCCTATTTTAAATAAAATGAGACAGAGGAAGAATGCAGAATGGAAATGCCTACACATAACCCATTAAAGAAATGACTGCTTCGTTCCATATTTTCTGTAAAAACTATAGTGCGGTCCAACTGACCAGTCTCTCACATACACTGAACCAGAACATATAAATCTGCTTGTCAACATATGGCCTTGTGTCTAGCAGCGGGGTTAATGTTACCACAATAAATGCTGACTGCGCTTTGACCGAAAACCACTGAGGGGGCTTCTGTCGCAACTCACCAACTATTTTTTCTTTTTTTTTTTTCAATGCACACACTTGCTCTAAGGCTCGGAGCAGTTCCCATAAAATTTGCATTGAATTCAGGTTGACCAGAAGCAGTGCTCTTGCCAGTAAAAGAGTAATTTGTTAAAAGCTAATATACAAATGAGAAATTATACTGTGGAACCAGCGCAGCACTTCCTCAGCATGACTCTCAGATATGGAAAAGCAATTCTTATGTGCTGCATGCAGTGGTCACAAATATACTTCATGTGAATATATGGCTATTGCTATATTTAAATGATTTAGGGTTTTATTTCTCTTAATATACAATATGACCTAAAAAATGAGATATTAACATTATTTGGAAATTACAACTTAAAAAATAGTCAGTTTTAAAGATCTGTAAATGTACTGAATATTGTCGTAGAAAATAAGGGAATTTGGGCACAGTTTTAAAGTTTTGTTATTGTTTATCTAATCTTTCCACACATCAAGTTTCCCAGACTTTCCGGCAATTAAAAGTCAGTCCATAACAAAACAAATCAATTTAACTTTGACATCAACTTGAAAAATGAGGGCTGCCATTTGCAGTGCCATTCCACTTTGATCATGTCTTTCTCCCCGTTTCCCGCAACCACGGTGACATTTGAACAACACCAAAAAAAAAAAAAACACACAATTGTACTTAGGTGTGCTATCATCGCCACAGTAAAATCACATAGCCGGGACTGCCCACCTGCCGCTATCCACATCTTAGCACCGCACGAAATAACGGTGACCAAAAATTAGACGTCCCACTGTCGCAATCTGCCCGTCGGACTCTGGCCACGGGAAGTCCATATTTGGTTGTCATCTTCTGGTTTTCCCCTTTACACCAGGATGTCATTATTGGCTATTACAAATGAGTGAGTGTTTTATCTGTCTGAAGAAGTCGACGAAGAGGAAGAAAAAAATTACCAAACTACTTTACCACCCGCGGAGTTCTATCTCTTCTATGGCCCCCATGTCGCGGGACAAATTGATCGGTGGAAATAAGGGGTCATTTCCTGTGCCTGTTTACCTGTCCGGGACATGCTGTCATCAGTCAGACACACAAACATGACCCAGCGGTAGGCCAGGAGGAGCTAAGTGAGGAAGACTTAAGTTATGGTGCAGAAGGAGAAGTGTCTGTGTGAGTGAACATGAGGATCCTTGGAGCCCTGAACTTTGTGACCTTTAACTCTTTGAACCTAAAGCCAAAATAAATGGCTCCAACCTTCGTCTCGGTGGGAAAAAGATAACAGGCTATCCATAACACCGGTCAGCGATACCATCATTTAAAAGCCTTTACAAACCAAAAATATACTGTTTTTGTGGCTAAGCATAAAAAACTGTATATTTCAGATGTGTATGTGGAAAGACTGCATGGTCAACGTTCTCATGTACTTGGTTAACAACCGAGTCAAAGCTCCCGAAGCACTCAAAATATATTAAACAGATATTTTTACACAGAAAAAAATGTCTTTCTAATTCATATTCATTCTCTATGATTCTGTAATGCTTTTGTCTATAAGGTGTAACAGACAAACACAGATTATATTTTATTTCAATATCTGTGCTACACACATACATCTTTATCATTTGAAAAAAAAAGTTCTGTGTTTCTTCTTTAGTTGAGTTCAGTTTGTCCTGTATTTGGTAGAACCCTAAATATTGTATGTATCCACATGAACACATCATGTTCACAATTCCCGTGGCGGGATACATCCCGTTTAGTTGGGATTCCCGCCTAATGCCCATAGTTGCTGGAATAAGCCTCAGTAATCTGAATCTTTAATTAAAAAGCCAACTATTGTTCACTGAATAAACCACTACATATTGATTCACATGTACCAAGTAAAGTAAAGTTTAAAAATGCCTCACTGTTTTGAGACCACAGTTTATAGACCATCACCTTCTTCAATAAAGCAACTCTAAAACCTGTTCTCATATTTTAATCATTAACTTCTTCTTCATCACTTCGCTGACTTTCCTATTCTGGACAGCTTCTCTTTGACATCGCACAGACCACCCACCAGCCAGTGTCTGCCTTTGAATACACTCTCTCCCCTCTTCACCACTCGGAGCTGTGCGGCTGTAAAAAACGAACAATAAAGCTTCATACGAGTGGGTCTTTTTATGTGCTTTGGGCTGTAGTCAGCATGTATACAATCCCCGCTCTAACAAATGCACAGGTGTGTGAAGTCAGCGGGGTGCCCTCCCTCTCTTCTTCCTCAGCGGGGGGAATCACAAAACAAAACATGTCAACAGCACACATCATGAAAGTCCATTTTGACCTTTTTGCCATTCCAATCTGTCGCCACAATATGGGACTAGCCGTATTGAAGTATGGGCAAAGGAACTGTTGACATATTGTAGGAGTGAGTGCAGTTGTGTCGGGCCTCCGGTGAATTAAAAACACCTGGGATGAAACGTCAGGAGAGTTGTGGAAAGAGAAGAAAATAGTTGTATGGGGGTAACTTTTACTGTTGGCTAGAATGACACTGATTGAGTTTTTTGGTACTTTGGTTTATAGATAATAATTATGCCTTCTTGGGTGTCCACCAATTTAGACCATGCTCATATACTATACTACAATATGTTTTCAGCATCTCTCCTGGTACAAAAAGAGATATGGTGATGCTAAAGAGAAAAAAGTCAGAGTAATCAAGAGATGGCAAATACAATGTTTTTTGGATTATAATCACAAAAGTAAATATATCTGAGAACTTGATGCAAACTTCAAACTTGCAAAACTCACATAATCGTTGAGCCTGTATTATTCTGTAGCTTGCGCATTAGCAGTTGGCTTTTCAATAGAATATTTTAATCTTAAATTATTTACCTATAGAACATAGTAAATGAACAGAAGTTATTCTTTAATTGGGTACTCAGAAGATAGTTTTATGCTACTACCCACTTAGTATTCCTTTTGGGCTTTTTTTCTAACAAATCCATCTGACCAAATCAGTGGGCCAGGTCATGAATGCTCTTGAATGAGGACAACCGCACATATTTCTCAGCTTTTTCCAGGCTGGTTCAGATAAATATAATTCAATACATTCCACCAACAATAACTTTAGAATCATATTGCGCTTGTCATATGCAACATGCTTACCATATGCTCTCAAACACATTCTTTATTGACAACAAAAGCCCTCCACATGCAAGCACAAACATGTTTTAGATTCCAATATTCCCACAGGTGAAGCCGCCCTGGCCCAGTGCAGTAAATATCATTTTGAAATCAATGCAGCCTTGAATCAATCCAGGCTGTGCTGCTCTGCTGGTTTGTGAAAAATGGGGAAGAAGTAGATAACGCGAACTGGCTCCTCTGAGGATTTCACCAAATTCCCATGTTTTTTTGATTGGAAGTCGGAGGCAGGTAGGGCATTACCATAACCTTGCCAAGCACATTCCGGCATCAAAACTCAATAAGGCCACAATAATTCATTCGCACACGCCCGCCTCACTCCCATTGTAGCTGCGGTAAATTCAATATTGTGTTCGCATGCCGCCTGTGTGGGAGTGAATTTGGCAGAAGGGCTACCACTCCCTGTAAATCAATACCCTAAATAGAAACATATGAATAAAAAACAAGATGATAAATAAAAGAGAAGGTGGTTTGTTCAAAGACGTGTAATGCTTGGTCTTGTACCGTTTAGGAGCAAAAGAGGCAGACGTAGACATGAGGGTGAAACAGAAACGGTTATGGTTAAGATCGTGGCTTTGTTCCATTCCTCGCAGCCTGTGCTATCTACAATGTGTTTTCAATGTTTTCCAATCTGTGTTAAAGAGTGCAAGATAACTGTTCAGGTTTTAGTGGAATTTTCAGGAAAGGTCATCAATGGGTCAAAAAAAATCTTTCAGCGTGGTTTCAGTGTAGGTCAAGGATTCTGTACTATTGCAAAAAGGGCAAAAATACTCCAGCCACATGAGGTCAGTAGAGAAACTGATGACTAGTCTTAATAGATTCAAAATAAAAATAAAGACCAGGAACTAGAATAATCTCATTTTGTAGTAAGTAAACACATTTTTTTTAGACAAAGACAAACCAGCTAAAGTTCAAATAATATCTCAGGTTTCCAGTGTTCTGAAGGTGACACTGCCATCTTGACTTTAGAGGATGGTTGGAACAATAGTGCGTAGAAGGCATTCTGTTCTGCACAAAATGTAAAACCACAACATAGGAGCACACCAGATTCAGCTTCTGTCAGTTTAGACCAGGAAACCCATCAACTTCCATGATAGACCATAGGCCATAAAGCAAATCATCTAAGTCAGTGTTTCTCAATCTTTTTTTCAGAGGACCCATTTTTTTCTAAATTATCGAGACCCAATCACCAATAATAAGTCTGGTCTTTCTTTAATGTTTAAATGACTTTTACCAGAAGCAGTCAACACAAGCCAGGTATTCTCCACAATATTGCAACTGGCTAAATGCAGTCAAACAGAAAGAGGAAATACTTCAGCATAACAAAAAGCAAGGTGTGTCTTTAAACACTATGAACCACTCAGACATGATGATCACCTTTAATTAATGGCTGATAAGTAACAGCTCATTCCCCATAACAAGATCATAAAAATAACCAATTAATGAATGATTTTTGTCACAAAGGTGATAATGAGCTATTAGTCAGATGATCACATAAGCAGGCGGCAGTCCGGGGCCCACTGGACTTTATGGGAGTTATTATGGGAGTATTGGCGCTCACATTAGTTTTGAATCATTAACCTCTTAGTTTATAATGAATACTGTACACTGTGTCATTTTGGGTACAATAATTCATTATGAACCGTTGGGGCTATTTAAGGAAATACGAGGAAGGAGAGAGTTTTGGAAAGCTTTTAGCAACAGTTTCCATTTGCAAGAATAGTGCATATTAAATCTAATATATGTAATAATTCAGTCAGGGCCAAAAACATACTAATTTAATGTTTACACAATACAACTGCAATGCCAGCTAATGTGCTAACTACACAAGTTTCACAAGTTTTCCTTTCTTTCTTTCTGAGATTATGGGAGAATATACAGTAATATAACTATCTATAACTAATTATCTATATAACTAACTATGACTAGCT
>JAVQKG010074587.1:0-16151 GCA_036025885.1 Hypseleotris bucephala
ATCCTATATTAACATAAAAACATGGATGACAGCTGCTAACATTTTGTCCCCACAAAAGTAATTTCTAGAGCCTTTTTGAGATTTTGCCACCAGTCTATTTTGGAACAGAGCTAAAATGCTGTTTTTAACCACTGTTTAAATAATCAAAGGTCAACAGCAGCAAGTGAAACATTTACTTCTTTTCTGTGGAGCTGAATCTTTAGAGCGTTCGCTTTGACAATTGTAGTTTACAATTTAACAAATCTAGTGATGTTTTAGATTGCGAGTTTTGTTTGTTTTGCTCTTCTTTATTCTAAACCAATCCAGCTACTTTTTCCTTTTTTTGGGTCAGTTTTAACTTTGGAGTCATCCTCCCTCTCTTTATATTGGTCAGTTGCACAGACAGGCACCTCCCCTTGAACTAGATCCAAACTGTGATACATATGTACACACATTTGAGTCTTCATTGTAAACTACCTCTTTCATCCCTCATCCACCTCTCTCCTTGCAATGTGGGGCAGTAATGCATTGCGTCCACTGCTCCGGCTCTCAGTCACTCATTTGAACAACAGACCTGTCAATATCTTACAGAAAAAGATGTCAACCTTACAGCGTGTGTATGTCACCCGTCAAATTCCACCTGATGGTCTGAAGATACTCCGTGAATCCGGACAGTAAGTCACTTTTTTTTACTAATATTAAATAAATACGTGACATTGTTTTAGTATGGGTAATTGTTCTCAGCACCCTTACAATGATTAAAGCAAAATATAGCAAATTTGCCCTTGTAAATGACAATTTTGACTGCTGGTGTGACATAACTCTTATCTGGTCCAGCTGTCATTCATGTTTCATGTGTGTTTTTCCAGAGTTCAGTTTGAGCTGTGGGACTCGGATGACTACCCTGTCCCCAGGAATGAACTGCTTCAAAAGGTCAAAGGTGTTGATGGTTTACTCTGTGTGCTCACTGAGAAGATTGATGCAGAACTGTTGGACGCTGCAGGTAAGTCAACATCCATTAACTAGAATTACTGAACAAGCTTAATTACATTGACTGTTTCCTTTTCACAGGCCCAAACTTGAAAGTTGTTAGTACCATGTCTGTGGGGTTTGATCATCTTAATTTGGAGGAGCTTAAAAAAAGGTTAATAATGTTTTTGCCCCACACATGTACTGTATCGTCTCTGGCTTAATAATAATAATATCTTCAAAACAGGTCTATATAAACACTGAATTTAAAACAAATGTTTGGTTGTCCGCAGAGGGATCCGAGTTGGTTATACGCCTGAGGTTTTGACTGATGCTGTTGCTGAGTTAACCGTGGCTTTGCTGCTGGCCACATCCAGAAGGCTGATAGAAGCTACACATGAAGCTAAGACGTATGATATTTTTCACACATAAACAAAGACGTTGGGGCAGTTACTACTAAGTTTTTAGTTTATATTTCATGTTTTAGAGGTGGCTGGGGCACATGGAGGACGCTATGGTTATGTGGGTATGAACTGGCTGATAGCACCGTAGGCATATTTGGACTGGGAAGAATTGGTAAGAATGCAACAAAACAATTGATTTTATGAGCTTTTGCAATATCAATAACAACAATACAATATCTTGAAAGGTGTTGCTATTGCTGAGCGTCTAGCGCCATTCAAAGTGAAAAAGTTCATCTACACAGATGTTGCACCCAGGCCTGAGCTCGCAAAACAGATCAATGCAGAATTTGGTAAGGGCTCATTGGATTTTGTTGAAAACTACAATAGTATGTGCTTTTACATTTTTTGTAAAAATGTGACAGCAATCTTGATTTACTCTTGGTTTTGTTTCAGTCTCTATGGATGAACTGGCAAAACAATCTGATTTCCTAGCTATGTGTTGTGCATTAACACCAGAAACCAAGGAGATCTGCAACATGAACCTGTTTTCTAAAATGAAGAAAACATCCATCTTCATCAACACTAGCCGGTTACTTTTATTCAATCATATATTTTTTATGATCCTGCATTGTGTGTGAGGTGACCAGATGTCCCTGTTTAATGGGGACAGTCCCAGCAGTATCCTTGTCCCATTTTTTTTAACAAATGTTGTCCCAGTTGCCCCCATTTTGACCGAAAGCGAAACATAACGCACCTAAAAAAACATTGAAGAATGTGATACTCCCAGTCGTTACAAAATTACATTTAGTCACCATGTTAACGGTGTTTATATTTGCCAATACAGACCTCAAGCTTATAGTTTTATGTACTTTAAATTGCATGAGAGAATATCAGGATTTCCTAGTATTTGGATCTAGAAATCTGGTCACCCTAGTTGTGTACCCTGCTCTTTTCTGAATGTCTCTTTGCTGTCCAGAGGTGGTGTGGTCAACCAGGAAGACCTATATGAGGCTCTCTCCACTGGTCAGATTGCTGCAGCTGGTCTTGATGTTACAGTTCCAGAGCCTTTGCCGACCAGTCACCCACTCTTTACACTTAAAAACTGCGGTGAGTGTGCCCGGCTTGTGTTTTAATTCTATCAGCAGCATGTTCCTTCCACATTAGTGTTTGTTAATTATGATGATAATAATTATGATGTGTGTTTTTTCCAGTGATTCTTCCTCATATTGCCAGTGCATCCTACTCTACTCGCAATGCCATGTCATCCCTGTCCGCAAACAACCTTCTGCTGGGTTTACGCGGTGAATCCATGATTAAAGAGCTACAGCTGTGAAGAAAGTATATGTCCTGATTATTCAAAACCATAGAGAAATACAATAAATCAGGACTGTCATTTTAATGTCTCGTAATAACAAACATTACATTTACAACATAAACAAGAAATGTACAGTATATTATATTTTATTCAGTCCATAAAACAACCACAAATGTTACAGTACTAAATTCTCCAACAAAGAGAATATTTATATGCTTACATGTTTCAGAGATAAAGAAAAAAATGTCTTCAATTTGGCATGTCAAAAACCCAGCGATTTTTTTGTGAGGATAAGGCAATATTTTAGTCTATTTTAGGCTTTTACACATATATTTTGGCATAAGAAAACAGTTATATGCAGTGCATGTTTGTATTAAATCTCAACAAGCCACATGGCAGAATGGAGTCAACTGCATCTAGATACTAGTGATTTCATATCATTTCAAAATTATCCAAGCAATTTACTTCTCAGTGTATAGACACAGATACTGTAAGTGTTAGATTTCAAAAGTTTTGGTTTTACAATGTTATAGATTTCTTTAGTGAATGAGAGACTTCTGATCTGACAGAAACGTCCATATAGAAGTATCACTTACAAAGATTGTATTGTATTGTATTGAGTCAAAACTAAGAAAGGCTGCAAAATAGGAATGTTTTTCTATTACTCTGATGAATAGTGTCACTGACTTATTAACAAAAATGTGGATTAAAATGTTTGTTCTGTCATAACAACACTGCATGTAAACAGCTGTACAACAGGGAGTACATTCCCATATTCTTTATGTTGCTTTTGATTTCTTGAGGTAACTTCAAGTAAAATTAGATTAAGGAATCACATTAAAATGTACAAACTCCATTAAATAAATGAAACATTTAACATAAAGCACTTGGGGTTATTTGGGTAGTTTCAGACCAAGAAAATATAGAAACTTGTACCAAAGATACCAACATGTTAATGTACTATACCAAGAACTGTAAGCATATTTGTTTCTAGTAAACATGTAAATTAAGCAATGAAAAGGATGCTAACAACTGCTCTTTATCAAGAGTAAAATTCATGACACAATCACAGATGTGCAATATTTACACATTTTCTAAAAGCACCTTCAATATGGACTTAACTCTGGACTCCACATATCAGCTTCTCACTGTTCATTAAGCCAACATACAAATGTTACACAAATCACTGGAGTCTCCACAAAATATGTACAGGACAGGAGTGATTAATTTTGTGTACACTTCATGACCAAAAAGTGCAGAGACCTCACTGTCACTATTAATAATGTTTAAGACAAAATACCAGTATTGCCACTACAATCAGTCAGGAACTCTACTCAGTGCAAATTAGTCTTTAGTTCAATGTTAGAATTGTAACATTTATTTAGACATTTGTGTCTATAAATTAAAATCATTCATTTAATTACAGCATTTATATACATTCTGCAATCTCTGTAGGACCTTTGTGCGATGACTTATGGTAATAGAAAATAGAAAACAAAAAACAATCAATAAATTATAAAATTAGTCTTCTGTACCAGGATCTTTTGGAACCTAGAGTAGGGAATTGGACATGTTAGTGTTTTGCCAGCGTAGACATGTGGTCTTGGAATGCTTGTACAGGTGAGAGGATTGGCTGAAGCGTTTTCCACACTTGAGGCAGGCATAGGGCTTCTCTCCGGTATGAACACGGATATGTTTCTTGCAGTCAGTTAAAGTAAGAAAGGTTTTACAGCAGATTTTACAGGCATATTTGCGAGCTCCTTCCACCACCAGGACGTTGTGTTCAGATAGAGCTTTCTTGCACTTGGACAAGACATCAGCTGAGGCTCTGGTGAGGTGTGGGGGGAGTGATGTGGGCCTGCCACTGTTCATGTCATATCCCCTGCCCTCATTGAAAAGTATGGGACTGGTGAGGCTGGAGGATGAAGAAGCAGCATCTTGTAGCACATTATTCACTCCTTCCTCTGCTCCCACTTCACTGGTCATTTTAGGAGCAATACGTCTGTAGCCAGGAAATGCCATTGATGTAGAAGGTGGCCCTCCAGACCCTCGTGATGGACGTCCGAGGGTGTGCAGCCTAAGTGAACTGGAACGCTGAAAGTCCAAACCAAAGGGATCTCCCGCACTAGCCCCTGGTCCTCTGGGGTTTCCCAAACTTTCATGCATTGGGCGAAGGAACAAATCAGACTCTCTAAAACTTCCTCTGCCTTCAGTGTTGAGGTGACCTGATGACAGAAGAGACGATGGTCCAGACTGCCCAGTGTCCTGCCTAAGCAAGAAGTGATGGGCTACAGCTTCTCCAGTTGTGGTGTTTGGGAGGTCATCCTCTCCAGTAACCAGTCCTCCAACACTGCTAGCAAAATCTTTAGGACCTAGAAAGCTTGCAATGCTAAAACCAGGCTTGGCATTCAGACTACTACATCCAAATGCTTCTCGGACTGAGGCAATGCTGCTGCTCTTCAGCAGGTGAGAACTGGCCTGAAGCAGAGACTCGGAGGTGGGCTGTGGGTCAGACGTGAAGCTCCGGTCACTGCTCTCTGGGCTCAGCTCCACTTTCTCCTCTTCCTTGTGGCTCGTTCCTCCAGGCTCAGCTGGGTCACTGGCTTCAGCCTGTGAAGTCACATCACTAACCTCGTCAGTGGGCTCAGGAGAACTGAGAGGCTCTCGCTTTACCATAACTACCTGTAGAAGCAGGAGAGTGGTAAAGATCAATCACCCCATAAACGTTATCTTTAAACAGCAGGAAAATGTCAAAATAAAAAAATTATTATATTATAGTATAAAGTATAGACACATTTTAGTAATGTATTGGATTTCCTATTGATTCTAAAAATGGAAACATACAATATAGTTACCTTCTGTTCCTGCTCCTCCAGTTCATCCTCTTCTGTTCCCAACTTGATCTTCACTTCTGCACTGCTGTCCTGATGATCAAGATCATCCATGTCTTCTTCTTTACTAACACCTGCCTGAATTCTCTCCATGTCCCCATCTTGACAGTGGCCACTGTCAGACTGACTAGGCATTTGAGGGTCATCTTGTGACATTGCTACCAGGTTGCCGATTGCGTCTAATTTAGATTCATCTCCCATTTTGTGTGAGTCCGGGGAAAGCATTACTCCATCTTCTCCACCTGTATTCATACTTTCATTTCCCAAGAGCCCCAGAATAGGACCAGATGGTCGCTGTCTCTGCCTATTTCTATCCTCTGCTAGTCCCAGGGCAAGAGAAGACTTGCGTTTGTGGAAGCGTCTGGCTGGATAGGCTTTCTGCTCCACTCTACCCCCAACTACATGTCCAACACTGTCATCCTCAACTCCACTCAATGCAGAGCTCACCAGACTCAGACCCAACTGCTGCAACAAGAAGGAGCGCTGCAGTTTTGAAGTAGCAGAATTAGTCCCTAGATTAGGGTTAGATGTTAGGTTTAAATCCACCTGCTGCTGTTGTCGATGGCGCTGCTGATCCTGTTGAGGGTGATGATGAGAGGGTCTTTCAGAGGATGAGGACATTGGAAGGGTGCGTGTAGTCAGATAATGTTTACAAGCTTTGACTACATTATTTAGATGCAAATGTGAAGCAGCCAACAAAATATCCATGACGTTACTTTCCCCCAGCATTAGAGTTGAAGTGTACATCATGTCCACAAGCGCTGCAAAAGCTTCTGCAGTCACTACCTGCAAAAAAAAAATAAAAAATGACAAATCAATTCGATGACTCCTTTCTTTTTCACAATATATTAAAAAAGCACTAACCTCACTATCCAGCTGGATCATGTTAATGCTGGTATCTCCATCAGCAACAGTGAAAAGGGCCCTGAAATGTGTGCTGCAGGCTGCCAATACTGAACGATGGGCCTTAAAATGTCGACTGCCAACCACAATGACACAGTCACACAGTTGGCCATGAATACGCTGGTAGTTTAGCTGCTGAAAAATCTGCTCAAAATGTCCAGGAAAATCCATGTCCCTAGATGTAGAATAAGAAGTGTGTAAAATAGTTGTCCATTAGAAAATTATGGGTAAACAAAGATTAAACTTAATTTGTACTGGTTGGTCTGATTGATTTATTGATTGATTGGTTGGTTGATATAAAAAAACGTTCATTTTAAATTTAATTTGTTACATCAAATCAGTCAGAGTCTGGTTCACAATCATTGCCTTGAGAAAGCAACAAGCAGACTGAGCTGATCCCAAATGATTGGCAATGGGGAAGAAGGTGGTAATAGAACATGGATGTATTATTGAGGTACACTCAATGATTAGAGCTACAGTTAGCAAACCTTAGCTGTTAGCTTCCTGCTCTCTAGCTAAACCAACACAGAAACCACCGCATGTTGTTCTTTTCTGTAAATAACCTTTTATACATGCCCAAAATAAGCTAAAGATCTGTAGCATTTTTTGCTATATGTCTTAAGACACCACGAGGTAGTTTTTTTCGCACTGACTTATCTGGCCTCTGAGCGTACGGAGAGTGACTCCCGGGGGTGTCAGAGGCTTGGCGGTCCGCGGTAGAAGGACACGTCTGCTTGTTCCACCAGTCACAGGCTGCTGATTACCACGGGCTTTGTGTTGCACATGTATCACATTTATATAACTATCATGAAAACAAAATGAATCCTAGCTCAGACAGATTTTCCCAACCAGACTCACATGGTGGCGCTGTCTATCTTAATCCACTATGGAGTCTCGGGTAATGCATCCATGGGTGTAATGACCTCGCTAAGGTAAGAAAAATACTATGTAATTCATACGCCCGTGAAGTATGAGTGTAACTCTCTATATAGCCTATGTACAGCATATACTTTAATTCAAGTAAAGCTGGAACTGGAAGTCTAGCGATGCCCTTCTTAGCCTGGCCTAAGACAGTCACGTCGCTAGGGGGCGGAATTATGCTCTTGAGTCTTTTCCTTTTTCTTCAGAGAAAGAAGTAACACATCACAACAAACATGGCGGCCTCCTGTTCGGTAGTGTGCTGCGAGGAGGAGAGAGAAACCGATAAAGCGGTTATTGGTAACTGCCAGACTCTTATTAAAAAGATACATAACATAAATATATACATAAATGACATTTACTTGAAACCAGGCCTCGGCACTAGGTTAAAACAAGAATGCTCTTTATTTGAACACGTGGGCCCCAACTCAAACAAATACATAATTTTACTTTCAACTCATTGTTTGCTGTTTTGTCTTTTAGTCCGATTTTCAAATGGCAGTGTTACAAACCCAGAAAAACTGGCATTTTCTATGTTCAAGAACACAGATGGAAAAAACCCTAGGAAGAAAAGCCGGCGGATTTTGGTGAGAAATTATGATGAGGCTATGTGGTTTCCTGTTTGTTTGTTTTTTCAAAGCCTTGCTGTTATTTCCCATGTGTAGGTCGCTGAATCTGACAGACTCTCCTATGTGGGAGACAACTTTGGAGCCGGATCCATAAAGTGCAATAATATTTGCAAGTACGTTTTAAAGTCTCAAAAATATTGTAATATTTAATTCCGTGGCTTGGATTTAACACTTTGTTTTAGGTATTATGTTGGAGTATTGAACAAACAGACTATGCAGATGGAGCTACACAATGCTCTGCTCTTCAACATGCATCCACTTATTCCAGGTAGTCTTATTGCAGTGTGTTAACAGATTACAAGTTGTTTTTATGTAATACTTAAAATGAAAGCTTGTCTGTTATCCAGGAGAAATGGACACTGCGGAATCACAAGACGCTAATTTGACCTACAGGGACAAGGTTCTCTTAAATCTTTTTTTCTTTTCAATTACAAATATTCTCTTTGTAATGAACTGACTAGCATTTGTCTCTTTTCCTCTTAAGGTTGACTCGCTGATTGAAGCTTTTGGAACAAACAAACAAAAGAGAGCTCTGAGCTCTCGCAGACTCAATCAAGTTGGTAGTGACACTCTACATCAAGCAGTGGCGAAAGCTGCTGACACTGTCATTGAACAGAAAGGTCTGCAAGGTATGCCACAAAATTACTCACTTATTTACATACTGTTAAGTATTTTGGCCCATGTTTGTCACTGTATTTGTCTTGGTCTTATTCAGCTCTACAACAGGAATTGGCAGAAACACAGGACCAGGGTGATGTTGCTCTTCACCTACCTCCCTGTAATGCAGACGCTGATAGACCAGAGAATGTCTATGAATTTGATAACCGTATCCTTTGTAATAAGTAAATACTGTAATTAGTGCATTTTCATACTGTGGAGTTTCATCCTTAACAAAATCAGTTCTGAGTCCTGCAGAGTTAACTGCTTTGATGGAGGCTGGTTCTAAGATGGGAGCTCTCAGCTCCGAGGAGCTACAGCAGATGAAAGATGCTGGAGGGCAAGTATTTGAAATCTGCATGCTTATAACACTAGACAGTGTCATGTTGTTTACACACCACACATTTCCTTTTTTGGTATTCCCCCAAGGTTTCTTTGTGTTATAAAGCACTTGGAAAACCTCCCAATGGCTGGTGAAACCAGAGATAAAATACTTTGTTGTACCTTCTACCTTTCTTTGCTTATCAAACTGTCTCGACAGAGAAGCATCAATCGAAAGTGTGAGTCATATTAATCTACCTACTTAATGTGTCCTAAATTTTCACTTTCATCTAAAATTACTTTTTATTTATGGTCAGTTGGGCAAGAAGAGGGATGCCCACGCATTATCCAGAACAAACTGTTCAAAACATTCACAGTTGAGACATACAAAAATGAAAGGTAATGTATGTTTTATTGCTGTTAAATATATTTTTTCTTTGTTGAATTCAATCAATGATCGATCAATCAGAGTTTATTTCTATAGCATTGATTGTAATTGTGTTGAATTGATTGTAAACCTTTATACACTAAATTTGTTTTACACCAAATTTTGCAAATGTGATATAATGTGGCAGTACTTAATACTTGATGGTGTATCACAGTCATAAATATTAGTTTGAACCTTTGAGCATTTTTAAACTTAGTAGAGTCCCATCATGATATGATGATTGATTATTATATCAACCTATAATACAGTGGTATCATACGGTTACAACATATATTGCCCTATATTGTTAATAATCCAGGGTTCAGAATATGGTTTCTTCTTCGATGCGAACTAAACTGGCATCATACTCCCTTGCTCTGCTACTGCATATGGATCACATGACCGCTAATCTAACATTGCTGCACCGTGATTTGGGAATCACAGAGTCCAGGTAAGAATAAGGACATGATCAAATCAAAGTTAATAATGACTCCAACTTGTAACAATGAAGTATGCCCTTTTCCCACAGAATGATTGAAGTGGCTAAATCTATGGGATTGACTCTAAGTAAGTCATCTAAGGCCAAAAAACAAGAAACTGCACAGCTGGAGGAAAAGGACCACAAGCATGCTTCCCTTAATTTACCTCTGGTCAAATATGATAATTTCACAGAGAGACGAAAACGAAAGAAAATGCGCTGAAGATGTGAAGTAATTAAGAAAGATTTATAGTAGAACTGTAAAGTCACAAATCTTTATTACTGAAAACAAATAAACTTGTGAACATTAGTGAAATGTCATGTGATTCTTCTCACTTTACAAGATACAAAAACAAAACACGGGTGGTCTTTCTATCAACATGTTCAATTCATAAAAAATATCCTATTTTGAATAATAGGTATGTGCAGGCACATAGACATCACATATTGCACATAGAGTTGTCAGTGTTTCAACTGGCTATCACCAGTCAGGTCTGTGTATTCTCTAGAGGGATGCTAACCTATAACAACTTTGTTTAAAATGAACATGTTAAAAATATTTTTGATACAGGCTAAAGTTTGGCATTTTTTTGCATATAAAAACATTGTCCTGGTCACTGATTAATACAAGGCACAGCTTAACATTGTAGCACAATTGAAGCTGGCATCTGGATTGCCATGGACTCCTGCTAGGATTTACTAAAATGTGCAGTTCCTAAGCAGTGATCCTTACAAGTGCACAGATGAAACCCCTACAAAGCATTCTACATAAAAAAGTTAAAGCTTAAAGTGTTTTTCAGAACAACATACTATTTAGCTTACCACAAAATTACAACAGAAGGTAAAATTTTAAGAAACTGTCAAAAGGTTTCTTCACCCTATAGTTTTAATACAGTTATAACTTGACATGATGTTTCACAGGTCCAGTGGACACCATTTGTCAAGTGTAATAAAAAATAAAAAAAGTTTATCCCAGTTATTAATGCTTGCCACTATTCATAAGATAGAGCAAAACATGCTACCACTGTGGCATCCACTCTCTACAGTGGCACTGATCCTGTTGGTCATTGAAATTCCAAGTCGTGAAGGATATTGGGATGAGGACAGACCAGAAGGTGAGCTTGCTAATGGACGAGGGGGAGGGTTTTCCAAAATCCAAGGTGGAGCTGATGTATAACTATTCATGGGAAAAATATATAATTTTACAAACAAAACAATACATAATATGAAATGTGTGAAAGATTTCAGATATTACCTGGAGTTATGCTTCATGATACTGTTGTTGCGTTTCCCGCAGCTCTCATTGCCAGGGTCCATGTGCAGCAGGGCTTTTTTGTTTCCAGGGTGTCCCTGAAATAAGACATTGTCATGAACAACACCTTTGACAGGTCCTAGGACAGCAATTCCACAACTCTGTGCTGGTTGGACACGATTGCGCAAAACCTAAAAAAATAAGAGAGTTTGTGTAAAACCTTCCGGAAAAAACATTTTCTCCTTTGTGTTGTACTATAATACCTTAATATCAGCATTCCCTGACACTTGAATCCCATATCCACAGTTCCCAAGCACATCGTTCTCCACTATCTGTCCATTACCACAAAACACAACACCGTGACCTCCATTTTCATAAATGCCATTCCCCCGAAGTTCCACTCGACAGTCCTTCTCCACTGCGACTCCACCTCGGCTGTTTTCAAGGATGCAGTTTGCTGCTAGTCGAGTTAACTGACTGCTCTGTAGAACTGCCACACCTGTACCACGGTTACTATTTACAAGGTTTCCAAAAGCATTGAGTGGTTCACTGCTCTTTACATACAATCCAACTGCTACAAAACAAAATAATTATTAGTATCTTAAGCAAAGAGCACACAGTGTGTATACACCTTTGGAAATATGTATTTTACCTCCATTATAGCTCATACAGTTGCCTTCCACCAGGGCCACACTAATGGACCTCCGGGCAGAGTGGCGCTCATCCTCACTGTCCAGATCACTCTCCCATGCAAACAGTTCCCCCTCTTCATTTAGGTTCTCCTGACCATCCCGCCCTTCAACCTCTCTTCTCTCACCATTAGCTCCTCCTTCTCCGATCCCATCCTGACCCGGCCAGTTTCCTTCCCTAACCTCAATGTTTTCTGGATCCTTCCGACAAAATACTGCTAACCCGTACATACAGTTATGGGTTATGTAGTTTCCTAAAAGCTGCGGGAGGCTGGATGACATTACCCACACACCACAACCTTTATTACCTACAGAAACGACAGAATGGCAAGCTATTAGGTGAAAAGAACCAATGTTTCACTGTAAAGATCAATAAGGAGGATACATACAAAAAACATGATTTCCTTCTATAAGTCCACGGCCTCTTTCTCCTACTACTACGCCATCTGAATAACCATGACAGATGTAGTTATTCCTCAGGATGGGGTCTCCTCCTCTGCGGATGTCCACACCACCCCACTGGTTTTCTCTGATCACATTATCTAGAAGTCATACATGAAATTTAATAGAGACTTGTTTAAGAGAGCATATTCAAATTACATGCAATTATTAGCATGTAGTACCTGTTATCATTCCTCTTCCATTTTCATTTATAGCAATCCCAGCAGCCTGGCCCTGAAAAATATGATTCCCACTGGAAAAATAACATCAGGATAGTGAAAGGAAGAAACGTGTAACAGTAATGGTCTTTATATAAAAATGATTCCACCTCCTCAACTAGACCTGCAATAATGCACAGTATCACATGACATCGGTCATCACATATCTCATATTACTCATGTAATAAAAAGTTACTGCCAACACAGTCAAAACTGTAGTAGAATTAGCATGTCATGGTGTATTTTAAGTTCCACCTGCCTGACCACAGGATTCCCACTGAAGAGAATGTACACGCCTGCCTCTTTGTTGTTATAGATCTGGTTGCTGCGAATGGATCCCTTTCCATTTCCAAGTACCACAACGCCGGAACGAAGACCGCTATGTATCCTGTTACACTAGATGACAAAGTAAAAACTTATTTGAAAACTGAAGGCTGTTCTATAAAGTAGTTGTGTGTAGAAATAACTGGTAAACTTTTATGCTATTTATAAAAAGAGAACATTAGTTACCACAATAATGGGGTTAGCCCCTTTTCTGATGTCTAGGCCAGCCTCTCCGTTTGAATGGATGTTGTTTTCTGCGATAAGACCCTGAGCAGAGAGGCGCAGAAAGATGCCTGAAGCACGGCACTCACACACCTCGTTCCTCAGCATCACAATCTGATAGAAGAAAAGACAAATACATTACTTTACATACATACATAATTTACAAATACATACATTATTATAGAGCAACTTACAGTTGAATTCTGAATACATCGCACAGCATAGTTTAGTCCGCGAAAAACGTTGCCTTCCAGACGAGCTTGTCCATAGTTAGACAAGTGGACACCTCCTTTTCCATCCCTGAAGAGACACCTTCTGAGGATGCAGCCGTGAGTAGATGCTGCAAACATGTTGGCCTCAGGATCTCGCTCTAGTTCTTGTTGAAAACTAAGAGGCTCCGGAGTTACAGAAGGAGGATCTGGAGAGGAAGCCAGAGACAGAGAGCCATCTGACTGGGGCTTCAACAAGTGGGATAGTCCGTGATGGTCGCACTGAATTTTGTAATCCAAAGTAAAGGACATTCTTTTGTTTCCCTTTTCTCCATCTTGATTTTCATCCTCTGCTTCACTATGTTCTCCATCACTCCAGCCATCTTCAATTACTGTGCCATGACAAACTTCTACCCCAGCCTTCTTCTGCCATTCATCTATGGTCAAAGGGTCTTTTTTAATATCACAAGCTGGGGGCTGAAGACCCACAGAGGAAAAGGATTCTGGTCCATTGGGAATACTATTACTCTCAGATACAAAACATAATGGAAACGTCCTTGCCAAGGAAGCCAAGTGCTTGCATGCCCAGTTTCGTTCTGATGTTGGGGGACCTTCAACAGTCACTGAGGCTGTATCACTTCCTGAAAAGTCACAGCTGTCTAGTAAACTTAGGGCAACACCTATTAAATGGGCTGAACTGCCCTGTGAGAAAGAGCAGAATCTAGTCTGGCAAGTTCCTGGTCCACGGATTTGCAATTGAGCTCCTTCAAAATTGCAGTTGTCGAGTTGTACATGCCCCCATGATGTCTGGATCAAAACAAAGAAATAAATTGGTGTGAGTTACTTATACATTGCTATGTTATGAGTACACTATTAACTAAAAATGTTACTTTACCTTGTAGACCACAGTAGAAAACCATGGTGGCATAAAGACTAGATTACATATCCTGGCAGTAGAACACTGCTGCTCCAAACACACTAGGAGGGCCACTTCTCCCAGAGTACCCAGCCCAACCAGCTCTACTGGTACTTTCACCACCACTTCAGCCTGCTCCTCATATACTCCCGGATGGAGAACAACACGGTCATAAGGACCAGCTACACCCAGTGCCCCACGCAAGGTCTCAAACTCACACCCTGGTCCAACATGCCAAATTCGACGGTCTTTTCGACGCCGGAAAAACAGAAGACAGGCAGATGACTGAAGCTCTGGTCCATTTTGAGTCCATGTACGTGTGGCCAAAGCATGCTGTTTCAGTGCCTCTCTCCAGGATGGGGGCTCCAGCTGAGGCTGACTAGGCCAATTGGGATGTCTACACTCGGAGCATCCTAGGCACAGTTGTCTCCAGCGGGTCTTATCCAGAGAAAAGACAAGTTCTCGCCAGGCACGACAAACCTGGCAGCAGCGGCCCAAGTCTGGGAGTGGAAGATAGGCCAAAATAAGCCTCCAGAGCTCCACAGGGAGGCTGCCCACCTCCATGGTAGCAGAAGATCCAGCTGGGACCTCAGTAATGGGAGGAGCACCTAGAAACAAAACAGAGTTAACTGTTAGCATGTCATTTACATTGCAGTTACCATAGTGTTTTAGTATTATTAAGTATAAAGTAATAACTCTAAATATTTGCCAGAGCACGTAAACCTTTAATCTGTCTTAACACAGTCTTTTAAAAACACATTGTGAAAACACGCCACGTTACAACAAATCTACTTGCTACACAAAGCGTTGTTCCAGTTTATCTTGCGTTTGGCTTTGCTGGCGAACCAAGCAACTCAATCGAGCCATCAAAATACTTCAAGCATGTACATCTATAGCCCTTAAGGTTAGCCGCAGTGTTAACAAAACGCCTTGAGCATCGTATGTTGTAACACCTCACCTTTTTACAAGTTAACGCTAATCATTTTTTGATTAATGTTACATGTCCGAATATCCACCCGATGTGTTGTTTACATGTGTGTCATAGCAAAGTATTGGCCGATTCTTTTAGTAAATCCAATCCATGTTGACTGCAGATGTTCCGAAATGGTGCTCAGTCGATTCCTTCTAGTTTACGGCAGGAGCACAGAGGAGCCGCTCCATCTTCCGCTTCCTAGAAGAGGTGGGCGTACGTAACGCCGTGGTAACAGACCGCTGCTTACATCAGTCTTGCATCCATTGTAATAACGGGATTATTCACAGTATGGAATCACCTTTGTTCTTTTCACATCGCAATTATTTGAACCGTGTGTATGTCTCACATTTCTTTTTATATTTTTCAAGTCAGACTGTCTTTAGATTAATAGACCATTTGAGGTTGTGAGCCACCAAAATGCTCATATTAAATACTAGCACGGTGTTTAAATATCAAAGTAAAAATATGGTTTGTTGTAGGCTAATTAAAAACAAAACTTAATTAAAAAGCTCCCCTTGTATTGCTTAACCAGCTGGCTTAACCACCAGATGGCAGTATCGAATTGCAGACAGGCCTTATTGCAGACGCAAAATTAAATTGGCTACAGCCAATAATTATTCAGTCAATAATAGCACAGAAGTAATCGGATCCTGCTTGCACTTCTACTGTTGACTGTGATGGATGGCAGGGAAGAGGAGGAAGAGAATCTTTTTCTTCGCACAGATTTACAAAATTAGGTAGGCTAGGCTATGTCAAGTAAAATTGTGCAACCATACTGTCAGTGTGTTTATGTAGGCTATGTGACAATGAACTGCTTGGCGAGTTAATAGTTATTCCCCTACATCAAAAATCAAATGTCTGCTATAGGCTATAGCCTATGTACTATGGGTGAACCACAGACACACGTGACTCAACTAGGATTTTGAAGTTTTGGAAACTTGGTTAGTCATCTGCTCAAAGTGAATTTGAGATAGCCTATTTCTCATTTTAAGTATTGAAGCTCATAACTCTAAGAC
>JAVQKG010074616.1:0-11896 GCA_036025885.1 Hypseleotris bucephala
TAAGGGCTCTTGGATAAGAGCCGAAACGTCTTCAACTCTAAACCCAAGTCCAGATGACTGATTTAAACCTTCTTCAACTTTGATTTGACTACCTGGATAAAAGAATGAACCTTCACAGAAAAATTGGAAATGTATGTTATCACTTTTCATGATACTAACACAGTGTAGTCAATTTCAGTAAAAAAGAAGGTACCCAATACAAGCTCCAAATTTCAACACTACACTTGTTTTTGTTAAAGAATAGAACAACTTGAATCAATCTTTTATAATGAAGCGAAACTGTACTATTAGGTGAGACTACTTTGTTAAACAATTATTTTTATACTTGCTTTATTTGATAAAAAATTTCTTTGCATTTTTGTTACGACTTTACAGTTAAAATGACAATTACTTGCATCAAGTTGCCCCAAAGATTTTTTTACTAAATGATGTCAGATTTTGAGCAGGGCTGGCTCTGCACGTTCTGCTCATGCTGACTTTAAGAGATGTGCATAGTTTCACGTCTCCTCGTCTGGGGTGGGCCAAAAGCCGGGTCTAGTTTAGGAAAGGGGAGGCTGAGGGAGGAGCAGCAGCCTTCTTTGGTTCTGCCTGAATATTCAAGGCACCACTCCAGTCCATACCACATGCTCTATCCTTGGGTTTCAGTATACCGTAGTTACTGCTTTCTTGCATCACTGGACTAGACTGAGATGGGAGTAAGAAACGGCTCACTGCTGTTGGCAGTTTTTTACTAAACCGTCACCATTTAGTTTGCTATAAAAATCTCATCATAGTACAAAGGGCCTGATTTTTAACTTTTTACTGAAATTGATTTATTAAATTAAAAATTAAAATTGTTTTTTGGGGGAGAAATGTCTTACTTTCTACTTGTACACCAAATGTAAGACATGAAGGGTGTCAGTTAACCACGTTCACAATTTACCACAGTGGAAACACTGCAAAGATATGTAAAGGTGCTGTTTTCTGAAGTCATAGCAGTGCTTGGGTTGTGGTCAGCTTAACAATATTCTTTTAGTCATACACTATAAACAAGTTGGGCTAAATGTTCATACGTTTTTTAAACACAATTATAGGGGTTGCAGTTGTACATTACTTTATAGCAGTTCAGTAATATGTTTTTGTAAAATGGACAATGGCTTTTCTTGGTTGTACAGATAGACCTTGTTGGTGGTGGACCTGAATATGTGTAGTCACAATCTTCCTTTCCTAAAAGCATTAACACATTTTGTGTATTGTTGCAGCCGGCAGACAGGCTGATGATATTGTGAGCTGGTTGAAGAAGCGCACAGGGCCCGCAGTCGCCACCCTCGACGGTGTCACCGGCGCAGAGTCTCTCATCGCTGACAATGAAGTTGCAGTTGTTGGATTCTTCAAGGTAATATTTTATGTTGCTTTAAAGATTACTATTGTTGGCAACAGTTCTTGAAAATGTCTTTGTGTTAGCAGTGTCTTATTCTGAATATAATATTTGCAGGATCCCAAATCCGCTGATGCTGTGGCCTTTGAGAAAGCCGCTGAAGCCATTGATGACATTCCCTTCGCCTCAACCTCTGATGATGCTGTTTTCTCTAAGTATGAAGTGACTAAAGACAGCGTTGTCCTCTTCAAGAAGGTATGAACCTTGTACTTGTACAAGCTCTATAGGCCCCATACATAGTGCAGAGTGTATAGGTTGGTAGTTAAAGTACAGCTTATAATAGAAACTTCTGAAGTCATCCTTGTGTTTTTACTCTTTGTAACATGATGCTGTTGAGCTGACAGTATCCACTGCCTGTTTCTATTCTGGGCCTGTCTGGGGTATCCCAGTGGCCAAAACGTGTCTATTTGGTTGGCTCTGTTCTTACTCGCTTATGACTTGAACTTGATGTTGATTTGATTTAGGTGACAGCATGTCCTTCAAAAAGACCCACTGTCATTTACAATACCTTAAATAACCTGAACAACATCTAAGTTTGTTCAGTTGAGCTAAATTTAGGCCAAAATAGTTGGTTGTTGATCTATAGGTGTTTTCTGGGTGCATCTAAAACATGACCCCTTTTTAAAGTTATCACAGTGGTGTTAAGCTGCTTAGATCATCTGCCTTTCCCCTTTTTGCTCATTAAAATTACATTGACTCAAAGTATCTGTCTTAAGTCAAGTCAATCTCTTTTTTGTTATCAATGAATAAGATGGCAAAATGGGTCAAAGTACAACTTTTGTGTCAATAAAAATTCAGCAATCAGGTCATATGAGGCACCTCTTTGATAATCTATCCTGAAGAGTCACCCTAGCCTACCTTCTGGTTGTACTAACAATTTACTTCAAATGGCGATGCTTTTGTATTTTTTTTTTTTTTTTAGAATTAAGAATCTTGTTTATTATAAGACTTTAAATAATTGTACTTACTAATGATGATTGATTTGATTTACATTGATATTTCATCCCTGATGTTTATTATCCCCCATCAACTGTAAATGTTTAAATACCTAGGGCTGTTTTGTTTTTTTTTGTTTTTTTTTTTTAACCTATACATTATCTATGTTTATAGTTGCTGATTAGAAACCTTACCCACAGTCACGCAGCCAATAAAGCCTCTAAAAGTAGGAGCTGCTTCTTGTTAAACAGCTGGTTACTTTGACTTGTTTATGGCACCTGGGGATAGGGGCTTCAAGTGCCTGTGACATGGCAGTGGGCCACCAGCTAAGGTCTTTTCACAATTGTGTGCCAGTAAGTGCTTGGCGCAGCAGTATCAAGCTATTCTTAAAAAGGTCTGGCTCATCCACTGGCTACAGGGG
Organism: Hypseleotris bucephala; assembly: GCA_036025885.1. NCBI lineage: Eukaryota > Metazoa > Chordata > Actinopteri > Gobiiformes > Eleotridae > Hypseleotris > Hypseleotris bucephala. Next base: position 2,775 of record JAVQKG010074616.1, read on the forward strand.
GTCATCGGGGGAGTTTAAAGTGGTCCTTTGGTAAATCCATGTCTGCTGTTCACAAGCAGATCAGACTCAACAGCTGACTGTATAATTGTATCTGTTGTTTCCATCTCGTTTCCAGTTTGATGAAGGCCGCAATACTTTTGACGGAGAGCTGACTAAAGAAACCCTCCTGGCTTTTGTCAAGTCCAACCAGCTTCCTCTGGTCATCGAGTTCACTGAGCAGGTAACAACTGCATCCCATAGTTACTGGGTTAAAGCAGTACTATGTTGCATATGACACTAAAATCAATGTTTAGAAAATTATTGGTACATCAACTCGTATAGCTAGAAACTGCCCCTCTCTCAACCCTTATTGCTTCTTATTCTTGATCTCTATCACAATGCAAGTACAGCTTCTAGTGAGGACAGAAGAAAAGAAAGTAGTAAATAAACATAACAGCTCTGGAGTTGTCGAGCCTTAAATTACATAAAACTAATGTCCAATCTACATTATGGACATGACTGGGCAAATAAATAAAATTTCTTCTTGAAAAATTAACTAAAAAACAAGAGAATTGTTCACACTACCTTTGCTGTTGACAAAATTAGGTTTCTGACTTTGAGTGAGGGTCCATCGTGTTGCCTGTAAGACTATCGCCATAATTGAACTTTATGCATATTTTTTGTTGCAGACTGCTCCTAAAATTTTTGGCGGTGACATCAAGTCCCACATCCTCATGTTCCTGCCCAAGGCTGCCTCAGACTTCAAAGAGAAGATGGACCAGTTTAAGAAAGCCGCAGGAGGATTTAAGGGAAAGGTATGTGAACTGTATCCAAGCTCAAGATTTAGCCTAAGTACATATTATCATCAGTGAGAATTAAAATCTAAACACTTCCTTTTGCAGATCCTGTTCATCTTCATTGACAGTAACTTGGACGATAACCAGCGTATCCTGGAGTTCTTTGGTCTGAAGAAGGAGGAGTGTCCTGCCATCCGCCTGATCACTCTGGAGGACGAGATGACCAAGTACAAGCCCGTGAGCGACGCCATCACCGCAGAGGCCATCACTGAGTTCTGCACACTGTTCACTGAGGGCAAACTCAAGGTGAATACATGCGTACATCTTTAATATATCAGCAAGGTGGCAGTGGCTCAGCTGGTTGGGCAGGTTGTATACAAGTCAGCCTATGTGTCCTTGGGCAAGACACTTCACCCACTTAGTCTAAAGTACCTGAATGCATTGGCGTGTATTGGTTGGAGTTTGTCTGCCACATCTCCTCTCCTACAATGAATGTATCTTATTGCCACCAGCATGTGACTGTGGAGTGAATGAATGGAATCAGTAGTAATGTGCTTTATAAATCAAAGCAATTTATATTTTATGTGCCGTGATTGTCTATTCTTTCAGGCTACATATTCCTTCAACATTTTTAGGAGTCTGCTCAGTCACATTAACTACCCAATAAAGTGAGACATTTTTGGATGTCAAGGATAATTGAAAAGAAGTCTAGAAGTTATGATACAATTATCTAAATGGGGCCTTATAAATAATTAATTGTGTACCATTTTAAATTGTAGGAATAAAGCAAAGACTTAAAAATGTTTAATATTTCTAAGGGTAAATTTGACCATAAGAATTATTTTAAATACAGGTGACCAAAGTGATATTGTTTTTATTCACTAATGCACTTTGTCTTTCCACAGCCTCACCTCATGAGCCAAGACATCCCTGAGGACTGGGACAAAACCCCTGTTAAAGTACTGGTTGGCAAAAACTTTGAGGAGGTGGCTTTTGACGCAAAGAAGAACGTCTTTGTAGAGTTCTGTAAGGACCATTTACTGTCAATTACATTGATACATGGTTACACTGCAGTATTTTAAGCTAATAACCTAATGTAATACAGTGTAAATCCTTATCTCATCTACTTTTGTCTCAGCCCACATTGGCAAAATTATTTTAGACCCTTTTGTTGAATGATAAGGGTATGTTTAGCCTCCAGGTTGATCCGTATCTAGATTCAGGTTATATTTGGAGGAATTTTCCATGGCTGCTGGTCAAATGCAGCTTAGTCATATACAGTAGGGTAAGTCCTTGGGAGTTTCCTCAAATCTCAAAAGGGATCAAGGCAAACTTGGTATAGTACACGTGAGTTTGCCACCAGTGTTGCCTGGCTGCCAGCTGATAATGTATAGTATATCTACCAAATATACACTCAGCAGTCACTTTATTAACTCCCATCTGTTCACATACACATGAACACAGATATCTGTAAATCACACGGGAGCATAGCAAGGCTTCAGTCTTTCCCATTTCAGTTTTGCATTGCAGTAGAAATATCAGCTTTTTTCTCAATTCTCTCTTCTTCTCAACACACTAATGTTGATTTTGACTTTGCTGACTTTTACAGATGCCCCATGGTGTGGACACTGCAAACAGCTGACTCCCATTTGGGATAAACTGGGCGAGAAATACAAGGAGAGTGCTGACGTAGTTATAGCCAAGATGGACTCCACGGCCAACGAGATCGAAGCCGTCAAAGTCCACAGTTTCCCCACACTGAAGTTCTTCCCTGCAGGAGATGACCGTAAGGTGAGCTATACTTTATGCCCTGGTCCAAAAACAACAGAACACTTGACTGGCTCTAGTAGTAAAAGTAGTGGCCACCAGCAGTGAAAGAAAGATGCTTTTATTGTCATTTGCACATGAGTGCTATGAAATGAAATGTCAATGTCTGTTAATGGTGCCCACAGCCCATGGATAGTAGCTGTACAGTCTGTCTGGCAAGAGGAAAGGGGCTCTTAAAGCTGTAGTCTGCAGGTTTCCTTAAAAAAAATTGTTAATATAATTTTAAAAATCTTACAGTTGACTATTTGTTTTATAATGTGAAGTAGGTAATGAGTCAAACTTCGATTTGAAGATTCTGTAGAGGGAGGAACTAAAGTAAAACTATTGGTCAAGCATTTTTTTTAAACATTTTGACAGTTTCTTATTTTAGGAAACTTCCTATTGTGCCTATTAAACACTTAGAGTATAAACACTAGAAGCTACTCTAGAGGTGAACGGCACTGATTAAAAAGCTTTTAAAGGCATGTCAATAAGCAGTTTTGTCTTTTAATTGGAAAATGATGGTGATCTATATCTATATCAGCTGTTATAAGGTCCACCCCTGCCATTGTTAATCACGTGCCGAAACCTGAACCTTCTGGCCAATTTAAGTCACTGTTTGGACCTTATAGATTCCTATTTGATGACTTCACTTCAATACTCTTAGCTCAGCACCTGTTGTAGCCACTTTATACGTCTTCACATTACAGTTTACTAATGCAATAACTGCCTCAAGGATGTTAGTTGGTCACGTATGGTCACCTATAGTAGATTTATAGATGTTGGCTACTTAGAAACAAAGATGCATCAGCTGAGAAAGAATGGGGCAGCTGGATAAGCAATTGGTTTAAAGACGTAGTGCTGTACAATATTAGAAAAAGCATTTAGTGTATAATAGTTATGGTAAATATGGCAATAGGTCAATGGTGGTGTAATATGATTGGCTACATCTGAATGTCCTTGATTCAGTAGACATACTAAAAACATTATTCACTTTTAATTTTCTGGATATGCAATGCTCTGAAGTTACTGGTCAAAACTGAAGCTGAATCAAAACTTACTAATGACTAAGCCAGGTCTACATTTAAAGCTGAATCATGATGAGTTTGAAGTTACGGTATGGTATGATATAAGGTTGCAGACATGTATTTCTACATTATGCAAATTTCAGGGGGTAAGACCATAACATTATTTCATAGATTTGCAATAATTTATAGTTTTCTGGTTTCTGTCAGCTTTGACCCATCTGTGAATGAGTTATGAACGGACTGAGCGCCAAGGTGTATTGGGTCTCTGACACTTTGACACTTTGACACTTCAGTCACGTGTATTCACAACCCACTTATTATAAAGTAACTATGTCTTGCACATTAATTCAGTCTGTAATTTTTTGGGTGATTTTGGTTGTTGCAGGTTATTGACTACAATGGAGAGAGGACACTGGAGGGATTCAGCAAGTTTTTGGAGAGTGGCGGTAAAGATGGTGGTGCACCAGCCGGAGATGATGATGAAGATCTGGAAGAGGTAAGATTATCAAATTAGGATGTTTCTTTGTTGTAATTTTGCTACAATTTTAAGTAAGAAACTGTAGACCTTCAAGTTTCACATTTCCCGGTATGCTTAGAGGGAGAGATGGCATCATACTCCTGTAAACTGAGGCGTGGCATTGTTGAATGACATGTGTAAACAAAAACAAGATTTTAAGTATTTGCGGGAAATCCTGAAATGTCAACAATTTTATGAACAAGAAGTCTGCCATAGTTATGCATCTCGATGCTATGTTACAATGCCATGTTCAAAGTCACTCAAATCACATTTCTTTCTTCATTCTGATACTGTAAATGATTTGTCTTGAACATGTATGCAATATTGCAGTTTTTCTGTCACATGTGGTTATTTGAACCCTATTATCGATTGAAGAGATAGAAATAGACCCCTGTAACCCTACAGCATATATCATATATATGTGAACGATGTAAACATAAGCAACCAATCAACTATTTGCGGAAAGCTTGCAGTGCCAGCAGTTTAAACAATAATTCATATACACATTGATATTTATACCTAAGCAACTGATAATCGCCGTCAAACTTTACTATGGATCGTCTTTACTAACACCTTGCCACTCCAATGTTGTGAGCACTCCCCCTTTTCCCAGAATACCTCTTGGGCTGAAGTCAAGCCCACTCACTAATGCCCAGTGCAGCTGTTGGAGCTGTTTACTAGGCTTTGCATGGAGACCCCAGACCCCTGTTAATAGCACACGTGCAACATTTCACTCAGCATTACCACCCTGTGTATGATATCTGCTTCATGCGGCTGTCTGCAGGCTAGACATGAAGCTATTGTTGTTGGGCCAATAATATACTTATTAGACCTACATCAAGTTAATATGACACATTCTTCTAAGTAATGAATTGCCACAAACATCAGTTGCACAATTGTCAAGTATACAACGCCATCCTCTTGCAATTGAATTAACCCCATATTATTATCATATTTCCAAGTTCACTGACCGCATGCAAGAACAAATTTAGAAACCTAAAATTAAAACATCATTGGTCTTTGTTTTTCGGTTCTTATTTGACCTAATGTAGTACAGGTTTAAACCTGTTTTCAGTCCTATAAAATGATACTTGGAAAGACATATTTTGAGATCAGGAGATTCTTCAACATTATATTGTTTAAGTAAATCAAGAAACAAGACAAACTGTCACTAAAATTATTAATTTATTTTTTGTGTTCCAGGATCTGGATGACTTGGATGAAGGGCAGGATGAGGACTCTGATGGTGAAGATGGTGGACATGACGAGTTGTAAAATCTAAAAAAACAGAAAAGCGAAAGGAGACGTGTCCCGCCCCAACCTCCTCCAACCAGTCACCGTCACTACTACCTTCACTTCGCCGCTCCTTATTCTTTCCTATGAACATTAATACATCCCCTTTAACTGCCTATACCGTTCAGTCATTCGCCAGATGATAGTCCTCCATTGGACCTCCAGTTGCACCACTCCTGGCCTGACTGGTCCTGTCCCACTTGGCTGGACTCTGTGGAAATCAGCACACCATGTTTTATATTATAGGAGACCTCAATGCCTTCTCTACAAAGCTCCACATCAGCTGTGTTTTTGCCTTGTTTATTTAAACCAATTGTAAAAGTGGCATATTGAATTCTACATATTCTTTTCTTTACAGATGAAGCCCCCTCCTAGTTTTTCGAAAAGCCTTGCCATTGTTCACTGTGGGTGTGGGCAAAATGGGTGTAATATGATATGTAATCTTTGTCCCATTTTCCCTTTGATTTGAATCCAGAGGACCAGTTTGTGTGGTGGTTTTGTAAGGGGCGATCTCTCAGGGGACAAGGGGCCATCCTATTGGTGTGTGTGTTTTTGTATTTAACTCAACACCTTTATCTACACCTCAGAGCTTGTCTAGTGTAGCACTCTTTCTCCCCCATTTGTAGCTTTTGAGACCAACTTATTTTCTTTTTAGTGAGAAAATCTACTTTATTTTGTACTTCATTCCCCTTAACTTTAACCGATACAGTCTCGTTTCAGCGTTGCTGCTTGCTTTTTGTAAAAGAAACATACTTATTTTTGGGTAAATCATGTTTATTTAATTGCTATCACTGAAGAGTTGTTTTTTTTTAATTTAGGACTTGTCATTTTAATATTGTACAGACGTGCCCAGCTGTAGTAAGTTGGCCTTGTTGAGACATATTTGGCCATTACACCAAATTATAGACCTTGAAAGCAGAGCTCTGATAGGTTGCACTGCATTTATGCCTATTCAGAGACCCATTGTGGTTACTTAAAGCAGAGAGATTGGTACTGATTACTGGTCAGGCTGGTCTGAGAGAAGTGTCTATTGAATAAAGTGAAAAGGGAGCAGTTGCACAGCCCTATCCGCAATCATACTGTACGTAGTACGTCCCCTTTGGCTCTACCTTGTACCCCTTTTGCTGCAGTTGAATGGATGTGTGCATGTTTTGAAAATGGTGAATGATATAATTGTGTACGATGAACTTAAAAAACAGGCTAAACTTTGTGGTAGTGCATTAATGGGAGAATGTGTGTACTTATGTGTGTGTTTGTGTGTATTCAGGGGGAGGGGAAGTTTTGAGTCAAGGGGATGGGTTAAACAACTGTACAGTGTGTGGGAGAAAACTCAAAGCATTCCATCATAACCAAATTGATGTGGAAACGTGAAATGGTGGCCAATAAAAAAAAATATGTAAAAATTGCATTGTCATAATTGTCTTATGTCATTATTTTGTAAATGTCTTTATAGTGCAAGCTTCTAATGTGGTTTATACAAAGTAAATGACTAGTAATGTCTTACTACTGATGATGAAATACTGATTTAGTTACAAACCTTTGGGAAAGACTTTAAAATGTCCATCATTATGGAATAATTTTAGGACTAAAAATAACTATGTGACCAATGGATGATTCATGAAAGATGCCAAGCCATGATTCTCACATTCCAAAAACTACTTTTTGGTATATCAGTGACAAACCTGTACTAAGTTAATTTAAAATGAAGTGCAGACAGTAAATCGTTAATCATGTGACAAATTTAAAACCTATGAAATATATGCAGTCACATTTTATTCTTTTCATAAGGGCCCAGTGAGGATTTGTAAACAGTTAGAGAGAACTGGCCTCAGCTAAACCTTGTCATCTAACTTGCGGCCTAACTGGTGTAATATTGTTATCTATATCCTATTAGTCAACAAGAATATGATCAAATCTATGCTGCCATTAAGAAAACAGACATCACATGTCTTCTAGTCTTCTACTGACAGTGTTTTTCTAAGTCTTGATGGTCAACAGTACGTGTTGATTCACCTCTAAATGCCTCTGTCCTTGGCACCAACATGCTCCTGCAGTAACTTTTATCTTGTCTAGTGTTTACTAGACGCGATCCCCTTCTCGGCCTTTGGAGATGTCACCACTTTCTTAAGCAGGCGGCTGAGAAACAGGCTGAAGTGACCGGAGATGTGAGCTGCGTGAGGGGCTGGTGGGAGGGACTTGGTCATAGAGTAACTCATCTTCCAGATCTTACCACTGGATGAGCGGGTTGCCAACTCCTAAAATAGTCTGACAGAGAGTATAAAGAGAGCCACAGGAGGTCTCAGTCCACAGAGCAACTCAGTGCCCTCGGAAGAGACTACAGCTTAAGAACTGCACTCAACAGCACTGCTAAACCGAACGACTGCACGATCTGCTAATTTTTCAGAGGACATTTGCCTTTTGATTTCTGATTGCTTGGAAGAAACAAAAAATCACCATGATGAAATACTACCATTGCCTTGTGCCTCAGAACATTGGCCCTAATCCTTACACGAAGGACTGCCTTCTCCCAATCATCTGCAAGAGCACTGCATCTCTCAAGCCAGTCCGCAATGTTCATTTTCCCAATGACATTGTTTTCCAAGACTACGTACGACAGGGAGAGCTGGAGAGGATTGGACTTTTTCTCCGATCTAAGCGGGTCAGCCTGGACACCATCTACACCTCAGGTAGGCGTCAAGAACACTTTGAAGACTTGCTTGCCACACAGCTTGTTTCAGTACTAGTTTAACACCTATTTGTATTATGTAGGCATGTCTGCTATTCATGAGGCTGTCTTGTCTGGGAACCTTGACACTGTAAAGCTGCTGGTGAGCTATGGAGCTGATATCCACCAAAAAGATGAGGAGGGATGGACCCCACTGCATATGGCCTGCAGCGATAACTACCCACACATCGCACGGTAAGCAGTTTTAGATTCAAAGACATGATCCTAAACCAAGCCACATGACAGACCTCCTCAAAATATGAAAAAGGCATTACAGTTTTGCACCTTGTCAGAAACACTCATAGATCTTAAGTTTTTGAACGTCACAGGAGTGAGGCTAGCTGTAGGATCTGCTACATTCCTGCACCTCTCTGACCTTGTTGAATGTGAAGCGCTGCAGAAACTGAAATTACTGGGTCATATTCTCTTTCTTGCAGATACCTTCTGTCTCTGGGCGCTGACCATGAGATTGAGAATGACTGTGGTGAGAAACCAGCTGATCTCATTGACTCTGACAGCAAAGAGCTACTGGAACTTTTTTGCCTTTCTGAAAATGACTGAGCGCACAATAAAGACAATTAAAAGTGCTTAAGTTACTGCCCAGTACTAAAGCTCTGAGGCAGCAATGGACAGTGGAGGCCACATCAGATCAGCATCCTGATTTTTGAACATTTCGGATGAAGAATTCGGAAGTTTGTGTAAGGAAGAGCTGAGAGACAAGAGCTGGCCGTGACGAGGTTGAACTTACCCTGCTGGGACTTATATTCTACAGCGGTAACAGCCCCAGTTAGTTTAATACTGCAGTTATCTAGCATGTCATCTATCACTGGCATGTTGCAGGAATTAAGAAGGCTTTTTAATGTTGTGAAACTTGACGCTGTTGTGCTCATTAGGTTGTCTTTGCAAGTCTTCAGTTAGAGAATAAACATAATCCCTGTTGACAGTCTTAACTGTCACATATGTTTACAGCAGACAAA
>JAVQKG010074693.1:0-10248 GCA_036025885.1 Hypseleotris bucephala
ATCTTTTTGTGACACAAATCCATTATGTCGGCTTCTAGTTAGTAACTATCTACAACTGGTTTTGCTTCACAAACTTGACCTCTACGTCTTTGGGTCTGTCTGGGATTAGCTTAAAGAGACATAAAGATGTGAGCAGTCTGATGAAAGGATAAAAAAAACTGACCTATTCAACTCAAGTAAGGTAAAAAATGCAGAAGGTGACACTTTGCATTGAAAAATATTCCCCAATCTAAAGCAACGCTACGCTTAGTGATTTACGCTCAACTAAGTATATTTTGGAAAGAACTCAAAAAGACTGAGTAGATCATTCCAAGTGTTGCGTAACATGTATAAGAGGCCTATAGTGCACAGCTGGCCCTTGGATTGAGTGGTGTAGCAGCATACAAAAAGGGGAATATTGTGTGAACCTCAGCTGACTTATGTTCCTGCAATGATGTCACCCGCAAAATGTGTTCAGCATGGTACAGGTTGATGACATGTAGGTGGCATTCGAGTTGCACAATATATTGCTAAATTACTGTTATATCAGTATAAACAAATACTGTAAAATATCAAGGTATTGTGGTAATGTTTAAAAAAAAATCTAGAAGTTTCATATAAATATTTGACCTAGAAGAAAACAAAAAATGTGAGTAGTGACCAAAACAGAAATATATTAAATCCAGCTGTTGAAGTCTAGTCCTGAGTTTGCTGAAATTCAAATTCAGTCAAACTATCTATGTCAAAAAGCCAATTATCGCAATAGTGTAATTCCATCATTCAACATGTTGGCCCTTTTCCTCTAGTCACTAAGTTACAGCAAAATGTGGAGCAGCCAAGTTTGACAAATGTGAAAGATAGTTATCGGCTGAACAGTTTCCAACTTGACAGTGCTTGGTTGGCATGACACGGAGGCGTAGCGGTTGAAGAAGGGCAAGCACACCCTAAACTCATAAATTGTGTTAGATATGCCTTGGATATGCTGTACTGGCACACAGCTGTCGTCAGTATTAATCAGCGCTGGCCAGATTTACGGTGATTACATTTCTAAGGGGCTCTGGCTGGAGGAGCTGACTGGTGCTGATGGCCCTAACAGAAAACAGATACCTGGTATTCATTACCAAGCTATTAGATGTGATATATTTCCATTGTGCTAAATAAACAGCGTTACCGTGGCGACCAGTTTAGGAATAGCAGAACTGATTTCTGCAACTCACGGTCAAACGTCTTGGACAGATGGTGACTTCATGTCTTGCAATGAATGGCTTTTTTCCATGTCCAGGGGCCACATTGTTCAAGGCAAGATAAGCTAATGGCCCCAGTAAACATCTAGTGCCCAGGGTTCGGAAACTTAACTTTTCTAGTTAAGGGGTAGGCCTAAATATTGTATCTATATTGAGCCACCAACCTCCTAAACAAATTGTCTCTTTTCTATTTACTGTAGTTAGCCTAATATTGTTGGCCCAGTCTTGCATGATATAGCCTACAGAAAGTTCCTGGATTGACAGGTGTTTTGGAACCACACCAAAACCTTTTTATCCTTGGCCTACTACTGACCTTTCTTGGATTTTTCACCCAATCAATTGGGTGAAATCAATTTCACCAAATCATAATCAGTCATCTTACTAATGGGCAAACCAATACGCCCGCAAAAGCAACAAATTGTCCTGTGAAACAATATGGGAGTAGAAAGAAGCAAAATAACTGCCAAGCTGCCAACTGAAAACAGCAGTTAATTTATCACTCTTTTTAGTTTACCATTTCCAAAGCCACACCTTCTCAATGATGTGCCATGTTTTACCTGCTGCCTCACAATCAAAAATGAAGACGTGCAAGTGCCACGGACCTCCAACACTTCCAAACGCACGCCAGCAAGTTAGCACACGCTGCTCATAGGTTGACATCATCACATCCGAAAGAATGCACTGAATCAGTCGCAAAAATGACGACACCGACAGTATGGAAAAGTCTGGCTGCAGTTAGTCACTTAAAGACAATGCATAAAGTTTTAGAAAGTTTAAAATATTATGTTTATTAGATAAGATTCCACAATAAAGTGTGCGTCAGTCAAATGGGGCTCTAAAATATGATAGAAGTTTTGCTCGTTTAGCCTACTTCAGCCAGAATGCAAATAGCCAGAATGCGTTGGTGGTACATTTTGCACCTAAACTACTACAATAAGTTTTCATGGAAAGCCTTTGTAGCCTGCTTCTCACTTTGTTGACATAGATAGGCTATAGGTTACAGTAAAGTGATACTGAAGTTACGCCTGTGACACCCAGCGACGCACATCAAAAACAAGCGTAGACGTAATACAAAGTTCACCTGGATTGTGTAGGCGTCTTGGGACTTCTCCTCATCCTCGCTCCCGAAGTGTCGCATCAAAGCTGGGTCCAAACTCCGTGTCTGTCGCAATCTCCTCTTGGACACGATCTTAGGGCTCAGCGAGCACGAAAAAACACTACTCAATAACCCCTGCGCCGACATACTGTGCATCGTCTAGTACCCAGCTGTTGATGTTTTGCGTAAAAAGTAGGCCAAGTTTGGTCTCATAACTCAGCCACAAGTCCGGACGGATAGGAGAGTTTCAAAGTGGGTCCCTGAGCGCCTCATTCTGATGGTTGAAAGTGTTGAGAAATGCGCGCCTGTGCCATTGGATTCCCTGCGCAACCAGTCACCCCCTCCTTCTCCTCCCACAGCAGGCTACACTCCTCCACAAATTCCTACTTTTACAGTACAGAGGTAATAATGTTCACTTGGGGACAGAGAGGTTTAAGCTACATAGTCTGAATAATTGTGGCTAAAGAACAATTTAAGCAGCCATTTAAGACACCAATTAAACTAACAAGGGCCTCTATGCTAAAAGGTGCTAGGCAAGCGCAATGTGTCATAATAAGGCAATTAAATTTAATCAGGCGATTATGAATGTCAAAACAATTCAACAATAAATATTTATTGTTAGAACTTACCCAGATTAAAATAATTTTACTATAATGTTAAAATTGAAATAGCCTATCATGCAGAGTAAGGCCACACTTAACTGAACTAATTTAATATTAAATCGTTGTAAATTGTAAAAAGTATTTTTAGCATTTACAAACAAGAATATAAACGATTCATGTGAAGTTTATTGTAATTTGGGTTGGTGCGGTGGGCAACTGGAAGCTATCTCAGCAACTGTGGGCTTTAGATGAGGTAGCCTATACAGTATCTAGGACATTGGTCATTTAGTTGCTGGGCTGACAAGGGACCTATACAAACGGACAAATGCTCACTGTAACATTCATTACCTGGAGGGAATTTGCTTATATGTAAAGGTATTAAATATGTATTTAAATATGTAAATAAATGCCGATACATGGAGTTGCGGCAGGTAAGTTTTAAAAAACACAGGTGGTTGTCTCTAGAATAGCAAACAGTACAGGTAAGGTACTGTTGCCTTTAGTATTCAGGTCTAATATATCACCGGAATAAAACAATTCCTGGCAGGTCAGGTGTACTTTGAGTGGTCAGAACTCCTTGGAAAAAAATCTATTTAAATTTACCCACAAGTAAATGTTTTACTGTCATTCGTTGCATCCAAAACTTCCCCAATTCCACTGTGATGATAGGTCCATGTCTTCCCGTGCGGTAGGCCTGGGCAGCGGGGATACTTGTCCTGTACTGCCCTGGGAGCACACTCTTCCTGTGGGCGCCCTCGGGAAAGGACCTGGGTGATAACATGACATGTGAACCAGCAGTGTACGGTCTCGATAAGGTTCAATCAGATACGGTGGTCCAGCAAACAGTCAGGGGAAGTGGTGATAAGGGCCCGGCTCGGTGTTTGATCCACTTATTTGGTTGTGCCGGGGTTTCGAGTAAAGACTCCTCCGGCAGATCTCATCACACTTCCCCTTATGTCATCTCTCTGTGGGATAAGTGTAGCCACGACAGCAGCTGACATCCAACAACTGGGTTTTCTAAAAATCTAGGCATTTAAACAGTAGCAGATGATGCGGTTTGGAATCTCAAGGTGAAAATGGGAAGGGGGCCCTCTGTATTTGGAACTTTTTATGTCATACCTGGAAGTTCTCGTGATTTGTTGTTCCACAGCAACCAGCAGGTTTAACCATATAGAGAAGAGGGAAAAATTGGGTAAATTTTTTTTAGCCAATTAAGTTTAATAGTTAATAATTAGACATATTTATTTTAGGCTTCATTTATGGGGCTCTGAGAGTTGCCAACTTTTGCCTAATGGTAGCGCCGCCTCTGTATTAAAAGGTGAACTTGGGGAAAATAAGGTAAGGTTGAGATTATGGGCAAGGGGCAACTTTTTTAGTTATTATCTTGGCCATAATAATTGAGATTAACAATATCACAATATCAATAATTATTAAAATTGTGTAGAAATTTAAAAAAAAATCTTCAATGCTGGAATCAGAACAGTTTTATTGTAGGCTAAAAATAATATTTTTTATTGCACATTTTTCCTGTGGGCCAATATCACTTGAATTTATCCTAAATAAATAAATAATTTGTTGTCAATATAATCCAAGGAGCACTGAGGTGACAATTACTACAATGAACGATTATCACAATAATACAGAAAAATTGCCTGATAAATTAATTGCCAGTGTTTTATTGTGATATTCTTGTATATTGTCACATCTCTAGTTGAGATTTAGAATTAAATAACATAATATAGCCTATTATTTGATCATAACCTTAGGCTCATAATGAACAATCAAATATCTATACAGTACTTATTATCCCAGTAACTATGGTCCTTTTGTGGTACATTTGGCATGATGGCCAGTTAGTTTCAGGGCTAACAGAAACATATACTCTTACATTCATTCACTCTTTTCAGCAATTTAGAATAACCATTTTTTAGATGGTGAGAGAAGAAGGGAAAGACATGCAAATTTAGACAGTGGCTTGAGAATCACACCTACAATCTCTTTGCCAACCATTCTGCCTTTCTGCACCCTTTAGTTAAATATGGAAAAGAGTGGAAAAAAACATCTTAATGTATTGAGATGCACATATTATTTAAAAAACATACTTTTACTTGAGTAATTCTTTAGAAAACAAACTTCAACTCATATAAAGCTGTTATATAGATGTTATGACTTTATATTTATAGTATATTTTATTAGTAATAGTATTTTCACTTTAGTACTGATTGAGAACATTCTCCACTTCGGAATAATTGTGAGAACGTTAGTTTTACCATGGCTTTTGCATTGCAATATACCTTGTTATATTAGCTTGAGCCACTAGATGTCAGTAGAGTATATCCAATGTTCCACCATGTACTGGATTGAAGCAACATTCATTAGTGGTAATGTTTAAAACCTAGGGAACATCAATTGTATGGGTGAGCATGTTTATAAGATCTATAGCAGAGAACAGAATAAATTGCCTACAGTCAGACTGCTAAATATATCATGACATTATCTTGTGTTTATATAGCTTTCTATTTGATCTGCTGTGGCTTATCTGCTGCAGCACAAATTAAACAGAAAAATCCCCCTTTAAGCTCTGAGTTACTAGAGTATCTCAAACCACTGTTAAAATTGAAAGTTAATGCTTTTACTGTTATCTGAAAAATGTACCTGCTAAAATTAGAGTTATTCTGAAAACTAAACAATACGGAAACATGGTGCTTTTTCTTGTGGTTCAACTACAGCAGCTATCTGCAGTCATTGGCTTTCAAATCAAGAGCTCACTACTTCCTACTTTTCCTGTAATAGAAGAGGGGACATCTCAATAAAGATACTGGCCCAATGTACTACTATCATTTTGAAACTTAACCTGAAAACATATTTTAGAAAATTAAAAGCAACTAAGAGATATTACTGACATGATGAGACAATGTGACCAGTGCAAGAAATATACCAGAGGCATACAAGGAACTGAAAAAAAGAAATATGGAAGTACTATTTTAGAACAGGCTTCCTCAAAAAAGGGGCTCCCACAATAGTAAAATTACTCCATCCAATGCTAAATCCACTGAGCCACAAAACCCATTTTCGTACTAATTTGTTGTTTTACTGGATTCTTGGGGCTAGCTAGAAGTTTTTTAGTTAGTTAGTTGGTTAGTTAACTAGTTCGTTAGTTAGTTAGCATTTTAGACAAATAAAGAATTTGATATATAAAGTTCTACTAGATCCTACTGTTGTTCCAGGTCAACACAAACATAACCACACAATCCTTGGCCTGTTACTGACTTTTTGTATTACAATTACACTATCTATAGAGTAGATATGATAAAAACATTTTATTTTTGATTCCTTTGTTAAATATTGTGATATTTATTGTGATGCAGGTTTGACTAAGCAGAAATAGTTAATTGATTAATTAGTTGTAATTGCTTTAAAAACAAAACAAGGCTGCAAACAAACCCAGGGTGGGACTAAAAATGGGAAATCATGGCAAAAAAAAATCACATTTTAATTCCAGGCTCTAATACAAAAAATATTTTAACGGTGTATATTTATGTCAGATTAAAGAAATGCTGCAAATTTGCTGATAACAATAATGTTTCCACAAATTATGTAGAGAAGGATGCCAAAATATACAATATACAAAATACTCCAGCTGTTTTGATTGAATGTTTACCTAAAGTGATAATGTCCGCTCTTAACACACTTATGTTGCACACCTCCTCTCACCTCCACGAGATTACAGCCTCCACTCTAAACACGTGTCACCCACTTCCAGCTCATGTGGAGACACAGCAGTCCTAAACAAGTGCATTACATATATCTTCTACTAAACCAAGGCATTAAAACCAAACCCGATATTCAATCTGTTTTCCAGGAGTGCCGCTCTATCAGATTGTTGCCTCTGATGATGACTCGCATTGCACATCTCCTACATTTGATAGCGTATCTCTGGATCAAAATGGGAGTAATGGTGAGGAGGAAAATGCAATCTAGATGTCAGGACAAGCACTTGATTATCCACTTGTCTGCGTCAACGAAAGGCAAAGCATCTCAGGTTCCCCACTCAAACCCCATCCTTCAAACATTACTGGCCACAGGATATCGATTTTTCATTCTTCTCAATATCCCATTGCCATTAATAGAATTTACACTAGACTATCAATGTTTCAAGCAGACCTCCTCCTCCCTCCCCTTCCCCTTTACTGTATCTCAGCAGCTCAGCTTTTGTTTTTTTGTGTGTTACAGTGCATTCAGTCACCAGTATCTACCTGGATGGATGAGGACATGGACGAGGACATTGCAGAAAGTAATGAAGAGTGTGCGACTGGTATGGATGAAAACCAGGAAGAACCGAGGTGAGTGACTTAACTGTTTATACACAACTCAAAATGACTTTATTATGATTCATACTAAGTTGTGTTCTAACTCTAACAGGCCACTTTGATTAGGTAGACTAAAATAAAGTAGCACCTTGTGTGGTCATCTGCTGCTGTAACTCGCTTGCTTCATGTTTCGTCATCTTGTACATTCAAACTTCTGCACACCTTGAAGTAACGAGTTGTTATGTGAGCTAATGTTGCTTATCAGTTTTCTCAAACCAGTGTCTGACTTCTGCTGTCAACAAGGCATTTATAGATCATCATTTTTCAAAATGTCACTTAAAAGACTTTTCATTGTCGCTCTTATAATTGGGTTTCAACAAGTTTGTTTTGAACATATGTGTATGACTGTATCCATTGTGTTGCAGTGTATATAATTGATTGGCTATTTGAGCTCACAAGCAGGTAGTCTGGTCTACCTAGTCTGGTCTACCTGCAAACCTTATAATGTTCACTATTTTCTATTTAAATTCCCCATTATAATGATTTACATCTCCATTTATATTAATAGATTTTCAAAGTCCCTGTCCTCGCTCCAAAGCCAATTATCTGTACAAACATGCTTATAATTGTCGCAATCCGTGGCTTTTACAAATGATGCGTATATTTCACAGTTATTTGGTCTGATTGAAGCTTTGAGTCCAGCCCGCAGCCGAACAAAGCAGCGCCTCTGATTCTGAACGCCAAAGTCGGCGCTTGGTGACCTTAGCAGCTTTCCATGGGCACATTGATTTTTCTCCCACATTACAGATAATTGCTGGATGCTGTGAATCCTATCCCTCCCAGGGCAGGGGGCAGTGGGCAGCAGGGAGGGGGAGAGGGAGGAGCCTGTTATGTATGTGTGCGCTGGAGAGAGGGAGAGAGAGAGAGAGAGAGAGAGAGAGAAAGAGAGAGGGAGAGAGGGTGAGAGCCTGTGAGAGCCTATCTGATTTGAGGAATGTGATATCCTGCCCTCCCACTGACAGAAATTGACTTCTTCTTTGCACTTCCTGTCTGAGTATATTTAAACAGCTTATTTGTGCATGTGCAATCTGTTCCCGTTGTTTTGCTTCTATTTCCTCTTACAGTAAGTAGGATGTGTTCATGTGACGTCATCATTTTCAAGAGAGCTGTAGATTTTAAATGGGCTGGTTCAAATTTGCTTTGGGGAGTTTTTTTGGGTCAGTAACCTGGGGAATAGTGGGCATATCCACATGATGAAACAAAACAAAAGTTAAAAGTTCTCTCAATCTCTCTGACAATATAGGAAGAGTTCTTTCCACAGTCTTATTGTAATCCAAAACAATAAGACTGTGTAAGATTTCGAAGTATAGAAAACGTTATGTATGTAAAGCATTAAGATTTCTATACGATTCAACCTGCCAGCACGGACTATGGTGCAGTTCTACACTGCAATCATTGAGTCCATTCTCACCTCCTCCATCACTGTGTGGTATGCTGGAGCCACCATCAGGGACAAACGGAGACTGCAGCGTGTTGTGTGCTCTGCTGAGAAGGTGATCAGCTGCAGCCTCCCATCTCTACAGGACCTGTACACCTCCAGGACACGGGGGTGTGCGAGTCGGATCGCAGCTGACCCTTCTCACCCTGGACATGGACTATTTGACCTGCCCCCCTCGAGCAGATGGCTACGGTCCATTTGGACCAGAACCTCTCACCATAAGAACAGTTTCTTCTCCTCTGCTTTTGGAGTCATGAACAATAAGCCTCCACCCCCCTCTAACTATATATAAAAACAACCTTACATTCACTCAACAACGGCCATTTATAATCACTTATTCTGTGCAGACATTTCTGGACTTGTGCTTGAAACAATAGCTCCCGGAATGGTTAATAAATGAATAAAAATGATGAAAGATGTCACAAATTTATCATCTGCCTACATCCATCCAAGTGGCTTTTCATCAGGCTGGCTTCTCCCACACATTCACTGTTAGAGAGTCTTCAAAAGAGTGACGGCTACAAAGAGAACAATCAATGCACACTGAATGACCGCTAATGAAGAGATATGGAGATGATACACTGTTTAAGCTAGCACCAGTTATGAGATGTACACAATATAGAGTCCTTCACATACAAGCGCCACATACCAGACAGGATAGAGAAGCATTAGCTGGTGTAGGCCTATTGAAAAGAGAAAGGTCAGTCTACTGAGCGCACAGAGCAAAAGAATTTCAATGCTAACCCGCTAATGTGTGTTAGTGGTGAAAGGATGTATTCACTGGATTAATGCAGCAGTTTAAAACGAGAAATTGATGTTAGCAAAGAGGCTAGGAGATAATGAGTGCAAATAGCAACTCAGTGAGAATAACCAGTAATGAGTTAGATTTCTTTATTCAATTTAAAAATAAAAATAAAAGTTTTGTATTGCCTGGTCAACTGCGACTAACTCTTTTTCTATTCTACAAAAAAGATGTCTGGTGTACAGTGGTCCCTCGCTCTAACACGGTTCACCTTTCGCACCCTCGCTGTTTTGCAGATTTTTTCCCTGTATAATTTTGCATGGTTTTTTTTACAGCGTATGGGAGCGCATTGTGTTCAGTGTTCAATCAGTCAGTCAAGTTAAAACTTGTCACGTCTCATCGTTCAAACGCATGTAGGCTGTAGCCTATCAAATACGGTTCCGCGAAGACATTCATTACAGTCATTTTATATTTTCAGCAAATTCTACAAATCTATGTACAGCCAGACTTGTTTTCTCAATAACCCGAGGCTACTAAAAAGAGTTTGTTGACCACCATCATATTCACCTTCCCACAACATTGATCTTTGCACCTGCGTGAAGTTGGCCCCCCGTCAAACGCAAATCAACGAAAAAACTATCTCAATCGTGCTCCGTTCGTGCTGGTTTGTGCTGTTAAAATTTTCGTTTGTGCTGTTATAGTTTTTAAGCTATTGATTATTATCTGTATAGGTCAATCTGAGGACACCCAGCCCCCCAAGTGGTCTGGATCGATTGT
>JAVQKG010074711.1:0-11832 GCA_036025885.1 Hypseleotris bucephala
TACCGTTGTCATGGTAAAAACAGCAGCGCAGTGAATGGAACAGTGATCACATTTCTGCCGGACTACGTGTGGTATAAACGATTTTAAGGCACTGCATTCTAAACATTTTCTCCATTAGAATTCTAGAAGGCCATGGTATAAACAAAGATATTTATGTGTTACAATACAGAGATTACTCCTCTGCAGGCACCAGTCATAATTTCCAGTCAGGGTTAGGCCCATCACAGCACAGACACGTCTTATAAGGGTAACAAATGACCTTTGCTTTTTAAGGATTTAATCATAGATCATAAAATGGACTTGATTAACCTTTTGGAAACATGGTTACAACAAGATGAATATGTCAGACAAAACTAAGCCACCCTTCCAGCGCATGTAACCTCTCAAACTGCTCATAGCACAGGCCGAGGTGGTGGAGTCGCAGTACAGACTGATGTGTGAAAGACACAGTATAGAAAAATAAAAACCTGGGCTTCTGACATAGGAAGATTAAATCATTTTGTCATAGTGTTTTACCGGGAATATGAAGTCATGTTAAAAACTATTGGTAAAAGACTGTAGGTTATTGGTTGGGTAAAGAAACAAAGTAATTGAGCAACTTTTGGCAGTTTTCAGCACAATACCAAGTTTGTTAATAAGTACTGTAGTGATATTGGATGAGACAGGTATTTAAGATTACTTAAACTGAGTTTGAGAAATAGCAAATTAAAATAGATAATCTGTAAGAATTATTATTATTTCTTTAGTCCCTCCCCTGGCCTTTACAGCAACATCAAATCACAGTTTGTGTGGGCTGCCACACCACTCAAAAACTCAACTGCTATTAGTCAAGCATAAAAACAAAAAACAATAATAGTAAATCTGGAAAATGATTTACTTGTGCACAAAGCAGCTAACGTAACCATACAAACAGGGTGCAACAGTCACATACATGTACAGTAAAATAAATGCCTCAACACGCAGAGTATTATGCAGTATTGCCTATATGGATTTGTGACCTGAGACCTTATATCTTAATCTTTGATAAATGCAAATCTTCAGGGCATATCAGCTGTCAGAAGTTTAACGCGTGAGTAATGTGTGCTGGGTATAATACCCTACAGCATACAACAACAGAGGGCCTTCTGTAAATCTGAGGATTCAAGACACACAGATGTATTTGGGCACATTGTTGTATAAAAGTACATTACCATGTGCACTATATAGTCCAAAGATTTAGCACCATCATCTGTATCATGCCTGTTTCTCATTTTGTTTTGTTTTTTTAACTATACTCTGTCTCCTCTGAGGTGAATCTCCAAATAGTCCAGAACCTTCTTCCAGGCATCTTCCTGAGCTGCTGCGTGTGGAGCAAGATGGCCACCCCATAGAGTGAAAACTGCAACACAGAAATGAGCTGTAAAAATTAATGCTAACAAGTTCTCATAAGGGCTTGTATTAGCAGATGATTAGACGCACGTTTCTTTGGCTTGACGGACCACAGAGATATTCTTGCATTAGGAGCATACGGAGGTTCAATCAGGTGACCAGCCCCAGGGTAGGACAGTCGAGTGAAGAGGTGACCTTTACCTGCAGCTTTCAGTCTCTCTTCCAACTTAGACATTTAGAAAACAAAAAGTATGCCTCCTTAGAAAATATTGTATGTGCCAAATACATTTTTCCAAACTAAAAGAAGCCTAAATCAGGACAAACCAAGTCTACATTACTAATAAGATACATATGTTCATGTTAATTTGTTAATCAAGGATCTTTATTAATTTTACCACCATAAAGACTGTTCTTCCTGGGGCTCATTTTTAAAATACAGAAAGTACCAGTTTATTTATTTATTTATTTAGGACAATACATATTGATCAACATATGAGCAAAAGCTTCACAGTAAATATGCCAGAGTTAGCTATAAAAGCTAAATTGCATCTGTTGTCCTAAGGCAGGCACATTGAACAAACAGTGACAAACATCTCATATTTACAACAGTTACAATAAACATTAAACACAGTGTTAATAATAAGAGGTAAACAGAATGTTAGTTACTCATGAGTACAGGACTGGTTTGTTTTTAACCACTCTTTTAGTGTTTTCTTGAAGGTGAGACATGTTTCTCACACTACTCAAACCTACTTTTTTGCGGCAATCTTTAAGTCTCGGGGGTTAGGTAGTCTGCGATTTTGTTCTCTCTGCCGGAGTGGTCCTTGGTTTAAAAAAGTTTTGGAAATGTATAAATATTTACCGCTAACTATGCTCCCTTTTTCTTCTTCCCAGGTTTTAAAGAGACTGCCTTCCTGTATGCTATCTCCTCAGCGGGGCTAACCCATGCGTTGGCTAAAGCGTGCAGTGCAGGCAGAATGGAGCGCTGCACATGTGACGAGGCCCCCCACCTGGAGAACCGCAAGGCCTGGCAGTGGGGAGGCTGTGGAGATAACCTAAAGTACGCCAACAAGTTTGTCAAGGACTTCCTGGGCAAACGCTCCAACAAAGACCTGCGTGCACGAGTGGACATGCACAACACCAATGTAGGCATGAAGGTAAGATCATGGAAGCACTATTAAAATACCAAAAGGTTAAATAGAAAGTTGAAAGTTGTCCCATTTTACTATCAAAGTACGTTCTTAATGTAAACATAGAGAGAAATGGGTGAGGAGAAATTATACAATGTGGCGTGAATATATTGGCCTCAATTACACATGTACATGGAATATTTCATAGAAAGCATTGGTAATATATTGTGACCATTGGTTGCTAGCCATCATTTCTCATCGTTTTTGCGGACGGACCAATCAGAAGCCATTTACAAGATGCAATGGTGTGTTCTTTGTTGGCCTATATGGCATATACACACTTTACTAACATGCATGCATTTGTGGCTTTTTAGTGTCATGTCTTGTGTTTCTGATTGGTTTACTATATGTCACTTAACTCCGTGCTTGAAATGGAATGCAATCAAGGAGGTACCACCAGACTAACATCTTATATAGAATAGGAAAAGAGTTAGTTGCGGTTGGCCAGGCTAATTTGTTTGCTAACTGACCATGTTGTTTGTTTTGCAAGACATCATTGGAAGAAATTGCACATCATGAATTAATATGCAAGTGATCTGTTTTTGTCATTCTGTATTTTTCTGTCCAGGGTGTACCGTCAAAAGCCCATAGTAGGAATAATCAAAAGAAGATGAACAGAGACAGGGGCATTTAATTTAACTGCCCCTCTTTACTAATAGTTACACATGGAGCTACATTTCATAGTGTAGAAGGTCAGTGTGATTGACAGCTCACAAGCACTATTAATTTGAGCCTTAAATATAAAATAGTCTATTAAAATGGCAAGTTACAAGACACAAACTTTCCTTCCCCTGTAATTATTTGACAGTAAAAGTGAGAAAATATGTAAGTTTAAATAGAGCCATAGTTCCCTTGGAGTAGAACCAGACGTTGTTGAAGACAAACATTGGCTAATTGCTCGTGCAAACAGTTAAAGGGTGGGAAAACATTGATAATACTGCAGAGCTTGAGTTCAGAGCAATTACGTACATAAACATTAGTATATAGTCTCTTCTGAAGCTTATCCTGGATGTACTGTACAAGACAAGCATTTCTGGTTATATAAGAATAAAGAGACTATGAAATTTGGCATTTATCTGATCTGATTGCATTATGTCCAATCCAAATTCATCTAACATGGACATAAAAAACTGTTTTACCATTTTTCCCCATGTAACTTGGACCCAATATATTAATTTAATAATTATCTCGTTACAGCTACTATGGGATTGAGACGAGGCACATCTTAGACATAGGAAAGTTTATGGCAGGGCTGACACTGAGACAACCAGTGTTGAATTATTCTCTTTGGGCTATTTGGTCATGCTACTTTACAGAGCAGTAATTATATGGTAAAACTGTGGTGATAAGTAATAAATAAGTAATAAAATAGTAATTATGGTTAATTATCAAGTAGTTTTATGTAATTTCATGCTTTGTATTTAGCATGGTAACAAGATAAAAGCATAATATGGAATAACCAAGTAATTATGGGTAAGCTGTGGTTAGGGTTAGGATATGGGGTTAGGGTTGGTAATTACAAAGAAATTACTTGAAAATTAACCATAATTACAACACTGGATCCTGTTCATTACTTGTTTATTACCACACTATTACCACATTATTACTGTGCTGTAAAGTAAAGTGTTACCAGATATTAACACATTCAAGCAAAGCAAATCCTGGTCCTTATCTACATAATGCTAAAACGATTGCTACTGTAAATGCTGAAAGTCAATATTAGTCTATCTCAGATTTGATAGGTAGTGGCTAAACTGTGCTGGGCCATTGTTTGTGGTGAGCAAATATGGCTTTTTACTTGAAATAATCTGATAACAGGCTCCAGACCAGACCAAAGAATGTCTGTCTGTGACTTATTTGTACAACTAATTCAGCCATTCAAAGGGAACAATGCAATTTTTCACTATTTTGGTCACATGTGTCTTTCCCTATCAGAATAGCAAAGAAATAATGCAAAGAAAATGTATTTGATTATAATTACAAGTTCAAACACAAAAACACCAGATCTTATTTACCATCACACTGACCACAAAGCTTTCAACAAGGTAAAATGTTACATTGTTTCCCTTTAAAGCTGTATGCCACCCACAGAATGTAGTGGGATTAAGGGAAGAAGATGTTATTTGTTAAATGCTAGCCATGCTTTACTGGTAGCCTTTACTGCTGCTGGGAGCGAGCATGTACTTGTTGAGCTAGCGTGTACATGAATCTGAATGCAATAAATGCGCATAATTTCACCCCACATAACGAACATGCATTATTGCTGGTGTGGCATTTCAAGTAATTGTTTATCTTACTTACGAGTTTGAGTTGTTGACCACATTTTGTTTAGTTTTTTTTGGCTGACCATAGCTGCAAAACAAAGATCTACAGTCACACGGAAATTGATTGACAATTTATGGCATTGTTTTTGTATTTTCACAATGATTCACACTACTTTTAGGAAGAGCAGAAAACTGGAATGTGCTAGTCTCTGCAGACCCTCACCACCAATGTGAAAGCTTACCAAGCCAAGTGCTCTGGACCTGACGGGTTGATAAATATGCACTTCAGTCTGCAAAAAAACAGACTTGAGATCCAACCCCATCCAAGACAATGTGTTACTGTCGGCCATTTTCACTCACACGCGTCTTTTTGACTGCTGCAATAAACCCTGGCCGACCACAAAGGGGTCAAGCACTGTTAAGATAACATGACAAGTGGGCTTTTTAGCTGACAGTCTCTGCTTCACTCACACTAATGTATGACTGAACATGAGACAAGATTTATTAGGTACAGCTTTGCATAGTCTCTGCATGTTACCTACAGACAATAGCTGTCAGCACACTGGGATCGGAGGAGCGGACAGGATTACTGAGTCAGAATATAGGTCCAGCACTTCTTTACAGTGCACCGGCTGAAGGTGCAGTATCACTCCAAATGAGTTGTTGCACACGTTTATAAGCAATTGTGGGTATAGGTCAAACTAGCAGTCACTTTGAATTATTCTATTAATTAACTTTTTTCTTTTTTATTAGGCAATGTCACAAATAGCCATGCCAAAGAATGAGATAGCTTACTGTCAGCACCATTCAGTGTGCTGTGGCTAATGCATTATGCTGGATACAAAATGACAGCAATGAACTAAATAAAAATACTGTAGGACTATATAGTTTTATTCTAATTACTAATTAATACATTACTCATACGCCTGAGTGGTACCTCTTATGTGTAGTGTCCTATCTATACTTTAGATACTTGTCCTGAATATAATAAATCTGGAAGATATAGTAATTGAGTGCCTGGGAACATCTATTTCAACTATGGTAATCCACTCAAACAGTAAACATATTGTTATGCCAGACTATGCACTGTCTATAGTTGTAAACTATTTCTGTGGTGTTCTAGACTGAGGCGTAAACTTCTAACAAAAATATCCAAAGTGATTATTTTTAAACTCTAAAAGGATTGGGATTTCTATGTTCTGTGTTTAGTCTTGTTTGGGCTACAGCTCTGTGAGCCACTTCACTGTAATACAGCCTCTAATGTTGTCTACTTGCTCATAATTGCAGTTCTGGAATGTAATAACTTTAATCAATATCTTGGCTTAGCGGACCACCAGCAGATTATGTTTTCATTGATGGCTTTGGTCTTCAGTGTAATAGTGACTCATTAGAAGTATAATTGAGTCATTTTGGTCTTTGAAATGCTGCTTACTAAATAGAAGCACATTATTACTCATACCTGGTGCTCCCTTTGTTCTGTTGCTGATAACAGTGTGTCTTTGTGTGTGCTCAGGTCATCAAGGCTGGAGTGGAGACCACATGCAAGTGCCACGGTGTTTCAGGCTCGTGCACGGTGCAGACGTGCTGGAGGCAACTACTGCCCTTCCACGAGATCGGCAAACAGCTAAAGCAGCGCTACGAGGCCTCGGTGAAGGTGGGCAGCTCCACCAACGAGGCGACTGGGGAGGGGGAGATCTCTACAGGCCGCAGCCAGCCCCCGCAGCCTCTGCCCGGGCCTAATGACCAGATCCCCCGCACTATGGACCTGCTACACATCGAGGACTCGCCCAGCTTCTGTAGGACCACCAAGTACTCGTCGGGAACTGCGGGACGCAAGTGTTACAAGGATAAAAACTGTGACGCCATTTGCTGTGGTCGGGGCCACAACACTCAGAGCAGGGAGGTGACGCGGCCCTGCCAGTGCCAGGTCCGCTGGTGCTGCTATGTGGAGTGTAAGCAGTGCACGCAGAGAGAAGAAGTGTACACGTGCAAAGGCTAAAGTCAGGACTGAGCTCGGGTCTACAAAAAGGGCTTCACTGTCAGGACAGGACTGCAAAAGATGGAGCCGACGCAGGAGCAATGAGCACTTTGAGGGATTTCTGTAAAGTTTCTTTCCCTTTGCCTGGGCTTTGCAGACGTCACAACTGGGCCAGCATCTCAAGCCTTTCCCACTTAGTGGCCTTACAAGAAAATTGTACAAAAAAATCTATGATAAAGCATCTTTCACAGAAAACCCATAACACACCAGGCCCAGCTACAGCACAGGGACACCAGTGGACTGACATAATGACTGTGTGTGTTTTTGTATTTGTTGGTCTGTACTAGTGGTTTGAGTGAGCACATTGACGACACTTATGGCATTGAAAACCATATTCAGAGACTGCTATATAAAGACAGGGTGTAAGAGTTATCCTACACGCACATATTTACACTCAAACACAATGTGTTTGTATATGTATGTTCATAATTTCAGTTACATTGTAAAGATATTATACAAGCCACTTATCTAACTATGTTAAAAAGAACCACTAACCACACAGATGGTTTATGTTTGTGTGTTCTCGCTCCTCTTTCCTCTTGATTCATTCTGACAAGGCCCTTTGGAAAGCAGCACACTTGTGTTCAATGTCTAATTTATAAATCCTTTGGGACTACTCCTTTACAGGAAGAAAAGAACATTGTTTTTCTTTTAAATCTTTTTTTTATGAATGATATAATATAACAGGAAAACAGTCATTTAGGCTTATCTCAGCCTTGAGCAAACCAGTGTTCAGGGAATAACTTTAACCACTATTTGGATAAAGTAAGCAACAATATCCAAGTGTGATCTGCATATTCCATGCATGACTCAAGCCCAGTCTTACAAATCAAATCTTTGTATGTAACGCTTCCAAAAATACATCCAATATCACTGGTTTGAGGCATAGTACACTGCATATCTTCCAAACCATTTGCATTTCCAGTAAGTACATATCAATCTTTTATTGTGAAACGTACGTGCAGTGATGTGAAAGGCAAGAATAGCTACGGCTGGCAGAGCATACCAACGTTTTGTTTAGCAGTATACAAGTCACACAAATACAGCCATTCACATATGCAGATAGATTTTTTGTGTTCTATTGGCTAATGCTAGTGGTACATGATGGCAGTCGTGTGTGCTCGATTATCCACATAATGCAACATTTATGGCAAAAAAAAAAAAAAGATTTGCAACATCTACTTACAATCTGCATTTTGGGAAGCGTTAAATACTGACAATTGTCAGACTGGGTTGTGTGATTTTGAACTGCTTTAAAGTTGTAAAGAAAACTGTGGAGACCTGGAGGAATGTAGCCCCCTGCAATTTCACATCCTTCTCTCTTCCTCTGAAGATATGATTGAGCCATATTATAAACATTTCAGACATGCATATGGGGCCAACCTGAGACGGAAATCTTGTGAAGGTGAATGTGTCAGCCTCGTAGCGAATGAAAACACATTTAGTATAATATTTGCTTGTTCGACAAATTGTGCTGCAGAATATATTTAAATACATTATACTAGCCACACATTACTACAGAAATCAATATGACAAATGGCTTACAGACAATGCAGAGATGATATATTTCATTGTGTAATTATGAGATGAATTAACTACTGAGTGAGGGACCCAGCTTTGTAATATAGCAACATTCACGCACTGAAGCCCAAAGCCCTTTAAAAGTATTTAAAAATCTGTATTTATGGATACAGTGCAGTGCAGAATGCTTTTTTATTTTTTGATTGTAAATAGCAATGGTTTCTTCTCCTGTGGTAATGCCAGACAAAAGTGAGGCATCTCTCACAAGCAGCAGTAATTGGTTTAGACGTCACCGTATCTTGTTGTAGAGCCCAGCACTGGGTTATTTGTACTGACGAGATGAATTCCAAGCATTTTTAAAAGAAAAGGCACGCCAAGTAAAAAGCAGTCAAAAAATATACATAGAAACTTTGCACGCTACAAGGAAACCATAATAGCTATGCAGAGGCTTGGAGCCTAAATGCCAGCTTCCCACAGCTTCATAGTTTGAGCACCATCCACACACATACAGGTCTATCTGTAAACAGCCACAGATTCAAGGGGTGTCACAATCTCCCACAATCAGAATTCATAGAAATAATGTCACAGCATGAAAAACAGTGCCAAGCTTGTTTTTAAAATGGTCCACATAACTTAATATTATCTACCACTGGAGCGGTGATGCTAACGTTAGCAAAGTACAATGTGAAAATGTTTTGACAGTGAGAGAAAATCAAAAGACTATAATTTTCATATATTAAATTAATCTACATTTGCAACATTTGTTAAATGCAACATGTAAGTAGCATGCTAGCCATTATTGTGACATTACTGATTATTGAAATAATGTTTCAGATAGCGTGCATCTGCCCATCTGTAAGTGAAATAACTCAAAAACAATCAAACGGATTTGGATGAAATTTTCAGGTGAGGTCAGGGGTGACACAAGAAACAATTAAATTAAAATAGATTTTATGAGAATTCCAGACCACCAGCTGGATCCAGGAATTTTTCAAATATAAGCATTGAACTTTACTCCAAAACTGAACATATTTGGATGAAATTTTCAGAGGTTAACAATGATATAAAGAGTGATCTGGGCTTTCTAGTTGCATTATTAACTTAGTCAAGGGACGAGTTCTGTGTCATAAACTATAGTATGTGTTTGCTGTTAACTTAACTAATCCGAAAAAGTTCTGGTTAATGCTAATACTCTCTATGACAAATTCACTAGCCTATATTTAAATATTGGCGCAGGTGAACTGAAAACTTTCAACACAAAAACATAGGATCAGTGTGGGAAACTGTGGCAGCCCCTAAGCGGTTCATAATAATATATCTGTGTCATATATACATACACGTTTTTTCCTCAGTGCATGCAAAACTCTGCACTGTTGAAGTCAACAAAGGATCATGTACAAAAGTCTATTTTGTAGAAAGAAATAAGAGATAAATTATTTTTAAATATATTATGAGCATGTGTCTAGTGTAAATAATGTCAAAAGTCTAAATTGATTTTATATTCTGTCTTTTTACTCATTTTTTATTCTTTGGGGTGTTCTGTATGGGGTGGAGCCTTCAAGAAGTCATATATTTGCAACCAATCTCATTCAATGTCAAATCTCAGCTGTTAGGCACTGACAAATCTTAACAAATATCCAATCACATTGCATTAAAAATAATATTCCTACTTTTGATCAGTTTGTCAAATCTACAATTTCATAAAACCTGGTTTAAACTCAGTACCTGTTAAGATTTGTACTGTGCTTGTAACGTATGCACATGCAGACCATGTATTACCCTTTGTGATGATTCTACGCAGACAAATCTTTGTCCACATTCACTTCTTCATGTCTTATGGGAATCCTAAATTATTTTCCTCTACCTCATGTGTATAGCTTGTAGGTATAAACAGATCACAAATGACTGGTAAGAATGTATTTAAGTTATTTAACATCTTTGTATAACAAAGGCGGAAAATTCTGAAATAATAAATGGATTTTTAAATGAAAGTAAGTGCTTCTTGTCTTGTCTGTACTGCTTTGTATCTGAATAACGGGATGGGTTAAATTCATGTTGTAGTAATTACATATAAATGTAGCGATAAAAGTTGATAAAGAAAATACAATATTCTTTTCTTTTTGTAAAATATAAAAACCTACAATTTAAATCAGATAGAAATAAAACTAGTGTAGCATGTGGATCTGACCAACAAGGATATTAACTGTCCTTCTCTTTTGCATGAGTCTGGAAGTATAATTGAGGCTCTTTACGGACCAGGTCTACGCTCTATAAGTCAAATCCAGCGGATGACGTCACACGACCCCGTCAGAGCTGTCTGGCAGTGTAGAAAGTCTGCGGACCATTTACCATAATGTTAATAGGATGAATATTAAACAGCAATCAATGCTTTTATTGGCTGGACCATCGCCATAATGTTGGATTACCTTGTTGTCTTGCTGTATTTTTTGTAAAAAATTATGACTTGGGTTATGCACGTGATAGGACAGAAAAAGCAGCGTGTAGGCTACTATCTATTACAAACCAAGCTAAACGTAAAGTATTACATAGAGTTGTTAGCCTTAGTTTGACAAAATATCCTGTAGATTTTTGGTAAAGTGTTGAATTAACACCCATCCATGTGTGTTCCATTAAACAAAATAAACATAAGCACTGTATACGCGTCTTGTCTAGTGGCAACTAATGGGGTCAGCCCTATGTTCCCCGGTACCGATGTTCCCCGCGGGGGACCAGCGGCACCTCTCACACGCATGAGGTAACG
This sequence comes from Hypseleotris bucephala, assembly GCA_036025885.1. Lineage (NCBI taxonomy): Eukaryota > Metazoa > Chordata > Actinopteri > Gobiiformes > Eleotridae > Hypseleotris > Hypseleotris bucephala. Next base: position 11,143 of record JAVQKG010074711.1, read on the forward strand.
ATGTTCCCCAACATATTAATAACGTGCCCCGGCCACCGCGCGTGGCTGCCTCGAAGCCCATTTGATGCATTCGAGGCCCCCGCAACTGTGTTGCGGCCGGGCAGATGATGCAAGTATGGGTTTCGGGGAGAGAAGGCCATGCCAAAAACGTGTGTAGAGGAGACGGCCAGTACGCGTTAACTGGGGAACTCCTGTAGGCTCCCGGGGATCAGCGGGACCTTTTCAAACTAAAGGGTCCACTGTTCCCCGGGTCCGGTGTTCCCCCGTACAAACTGCCCATAGAAACGGGGGAACAGCGGGAACGGGGAACATTGGTACTGGGGAACATAGGTACGCACCCGCAACTAATAAGAGGAACAGGCTAATGTGAGCTAGCTGTATAGACACATCAATAGATGCATTTCTAAAGTTTATCTAGGTCATGTTGTATAAGGACCTGACATTGATAAAATTACCGTGTTTCACTAAGTCAGCAGACACATGGCTGATTTGCATAAATAATTGATATTAGCGATCTCTACCAGACTGCCGAAGCTAAAGAGCTTAGCTTCTTGCTCCTGTTTCTCTGTAAAAGACGTGGTGGCAAAACACAGTGATAATTATGCTCCTGGAGCTACCATGCTAGCTCCGCTATAAAAGCAGAAATTATCTGATTCTGAGATCATTTTATTAAAATCGACCTCTTTGTGC